>VCRD01003268.1:24563-64968 GCA_006783055.1 Trinorchestia longiramus | reverse complement strand
ACAGCTGTAATGCACAGCTCCTATACAGCCGTACTGCACAGCTCCTATACAGCCGTACTGCACAGCTCCTATTCAGCCGTACTGCACAGCTCCTATACAGCCGTACTGCACAGCTTCTATGCAGCCGTATTGCACAGCTCCTATACAGCCGTACTGTACAGCTCCTATACAGCCGTCATGCACAGCTTATCTACCCAGTATTACGAGTCACACGATCTCGTCAGAGAAGGCCAGCGAAGCAGAAAGACATTTTGCAGAATAATGGATCATAAAGTATTCAGTCCTGGTCGCATCTCACACGGGCTTCCAAATGCTTGATCCATTACAATATTTAGATCAATGCCAAACCATTTCAGTGTCATCAACACAAATAACGAAAGAAACAGCAACGATATACTGATCTTGCAGTCAACCTAAAGAAGGGATCATTGTTCCCTAGTTTTTTGAGGAAATAAATATGAACATCGTTTTTATCGAGCAGTGATGCTTTATCCTTTTGATTCAGTATTTTTTTAATTAAATAAACAGAGAAACAAGCTAGCGGCATTAACTCAGCAATCGGTTTTCGTGAGTGCACAGTACGATTCCCTTAGCGACGGCTGAACGATTTATCCTTGGAAGTCAGAGCACTGAACTAGCGTGTAGGTCGTGTAGGTCGTGTAGGTCGTGTAGGTCGTGTGGTCTGCTCAGCCCAAGGGAAAGCCTCATGAAAAAAAGATCGAAGCTTAGCTGAATAGAGAGAGGAGTGAGGATAATTTTTTCGTATTTAAACCCATTACTGATTACATTTTTTCCTGAAGTCAGAAATGCAACACAACCACACACCGCTTGTTGGTTGGCTATACTGCCTGTAAAAGATAAACAATCAGAACCGTAACATGTTCTGGGAGTTCTATAATTTTTGAGTGCATTATTTAATCCTGCACAGTATCCTTTCATAGTACATGTTTCCAATGCATTACTATGATTCCTAATTTTTATTATTTATTGTTACTCTGAAGCTACCGTAGCTTCGAAGGGAAATTCGAAGATTTTACATTTTCAGCCATTTTATGATTTTTGGCAGATGCATAAGATTTGGGAAATGTCAAGATTGTGACTAATATTTACTTTTGCGTGGAAATTAGTATCCCATGCACACCACATGAATAAGTCAAAAATATTAGTGCGGTTCAGGTCCTTGTGAGTCTTTATGAACAACCCAAACACTATATTGTACCAGCATTTCTTGAAAATTTTTAAGATGCCAGCGAGAATTCACCATGCCGTACGTAAGTCGTTGAAAATGAGTAGGATGTTTAAAAATCGACATCCATATTGTGACATTTTGCAGTGATTCTACAAGCATATATTCGAGGTATTTAAAGATTGATCCGTTATAATTCAAACTCACCTATAGGAAATTTTATATATGTAGCAGTACTGGCAATATATCCCCTGCAAAGTTTCACACGTATCATAGCCCCTCAGGCTCTGTAGTTCTTCTCAGGTACGCTGGCTAAATAAAAGACCAAGGCCTCTATAAACTAGGATGAGAGATTGTTCTGTTTTGATGAGGACGTTATTTAAAAAAAATTATTTAACAAGGAATAATTTAATTCTCTCTAAAATTTCCCAGTTTGAGATTGTTCCGAAATTGTGAAAGTTGTTCAGTTATTTACAGTTATTAGTATTTATTTTCTTCTCTTAACTGATGAGCCCTCCACTCGATAAGTACAACTGGATAATGTCTGAGAGGAGCAATGTAAGGTGTAATCTAAATAAATTTCGAACAATACGTCGCTGCAATGGGAATCTTTGAATATGACATCCCATAGAATAAAGGTCGTTCATTGAAATCGTTTGTCACAGTATAGTGTATTATTGAGCCGCTGAGGTTCGAACACAGATGGACTTGCAAATAAATAAGTCGTTCATGCTCGTACAAATTCATAAGTTTCTGATTTATTGAGTTGTATCCGTTATGGGTAAGCTTCATTAGTGTTCTACCGGGATAAACTGAAAAAGCTTTGAAATAAGTGTGATAGAACTTAAATTATCGCCTCTATAATCAAATGAAATGCCAAGATTTATAGAGCATGAACCGATGTAAAAGTTCAATAGAAGTTCACTGTACGCAGAAATTTGGTGTATCATACAATGTCATAGCAGCAAATCATTCTCGATTGATGGATTCAAAATGTTTGTAAAAATTTATTCCTACCTGGAGTAAACTTTGAAATTTTCACCACTAAAATTATTATCACTGGGTCATGAAAATGATGCGAAATGGTTCTCCTCCAGTGATGGAACAACTGTTGGCTCTCTATAATTATCTGAACTTGGGATTCGGCATGGGATTTGAGTAGCAACCCAATAATGGACCATAAGGCTCTTTCCTGTTGCCATATTCTATTCTAGAAAGAAAGAGAGCTAATATAAATTCTTCTTGGGCAATTTCGATGATATTTCAAGTCGTAGTGTGGGTTATAGTAAAGTAAACTTACATGCTAAAAATATAGAAATATTTTCCAGTAGAATATGATAAGATATGGAACTTTGACCAACGCCCAAAATGAGAGTTACTCCTCAGATTAATCGAGGGAAAATCAACCGAAGAAAATTGTTTTCGAAATATATAATATTTTCAAGATGAGCATACTATGCCTGGACCAGTGTCATACCGTTTCTATGTGGATGTCATACAATTGGCAGGCAAGGTTGAAAATATTGTATTCAGTTTTCAATAACAATGTAGAACTGGTTTTCTCCACCCATAAACACATTTCTTAAAGAAAGCTCTTCCATTTGCTTTTTTTACCGTAAAAAAAGCGCAGAGCTGGGAATAATTAAACATGTCAATATTGCTTTACATGCATGCATCACAGACACACATCACCTGCCACCGTGAGGGGTTTGCATAGTTACGAGCTCGTGATGCTGTCCAGAGGGCCCTCAAAACCTATTGAGCTTGATTTCCTAATGGACTGATTGCTATGCCATTCCGTGTCACTTCCAATGCAGTGGGTTGCAGTTTTTATCTGAAAGTATGAAAGAAAAATGTTTGCCAAATACTAAAATGTATCATAGATTCAGTTACCTCAGTTCTTTACGACACTCTCAAGTTGTACGAATGTTTGGTATGAAATAATAAATTTTAAGTATTTTATGGTTGAAATGAGTTAGCAAATAATTTTCATCAGCATAAAGATCGTTGTTTTTGGGATTATGAGTCCTTTTCATAACGGAAATGAACACGCCATTAATTTCAACTCCTACCATTTCATAGAGATGATTTATTTGTTGAGAATTCCTGCTGGAAGACTTGAATTGTAAAAGAAATTTCAAAATTGAAGGGTGGAAAGCACTAGTGGACTACTTGCATTTTTTCCCACAGGAGAAAATGCAAGTTGTCCACTAGTGCTGTCCACCCTTCATATAATAAACTACTGGATCGTAATCGTCTCTGTCTGCGCTGTGTTAGCGACAGCACGGGAGTGGACTACTTGCATTTTTTCCCGTGGAAAATATATTATATTTACCATGGGAAAAAATGCAAGTAGTCCACTAGTGCTTTCCACCCTTCAATTATCGAACCATTAGAAATGTAATTATATTAACTTCTTTCAGTGGGTCTCGTAAGTTGCAGACCTGAACGATAATTATTCTAGCTCAGTGTTCTTAAAACTGAAACTTTGAGTAGATGAATAATTATAATCTATACTTAAAATTGTGTTTTTCAGTTGCTGAATTTCATGTTGTAGGTGAAATTCAGTAGCTACTGGAATTCGGTTCAGCAGCTGAATTTCAATCCTAATTGCAGCTCTTCTTATTCAATACGACAATTATTATCGAAGGGAATTATTGAATAATTCCCTTCTAAGGTATTTGATCGCATGTTTTAATGAATATTTTCAACCATTTTCTTAAAATTTTGATCTAGGTGCGTACTGCCTTTTGCTGGCTATGAACAATGTTAAGTTGAATGGAAAGCTGCATTTGGGCTTCTATTTCCATTTCACTTTCCGGAAGAGGATTACCACTTTTTTTGTAGTCACTTGCCACCTCAGTCATTTTGCGTCTCTACTCTTCACGTACTCTTTTTATTTTCAAAATTTCCGGTGAATTGTCAGGGAAACTCAGCAGAATTATCAGCCAAAAACGTTGAACGTCAGGAAAATTTCCCAGTAGCTGAATAAATTATTATGAGGTGCTGTGAGGCTTTTAAATTTGTTGACTGCACCAGTGCTCTTCAGGACGAGTTTTTTCAAAGCTCAAAAGTTCTGCGCAGTCAAAAATTCATGGGATGCTTTGTGAGCTAAATGAAATATAGGACAAAGACGACGTGGATGTACGAGTAAACAACATCAAACCGTCTCAGTCATGGTCGTATTTTCAGGTGCCTGAAACTTACAGCGTTTAGAACGGTTCTGCAGTGCTCTTTATCATAAAGAATTTTGCCCTGAATCCAACTAGGTATTTACTTGAAGATTCAAGAGTTATTATTTAGAAAGGACTTCAAAATAGTAGAACGTTTTTTCCTCGACTGTTTTTTTAACATCATCGATTTTTTGCAACACTGAAAAACTTTCACGTGAGATCTTAAAGATATTTCGGGCTATCCTCTTAACCGCGCTCTAATATTCCATTCATAAATATTTTCAGCCGTTTTTCCGTCCTAAATAAAAACTTATGCCACATGAATAAGCATTCGATCAAGATGAATTTGCGAGTGAAGGAACCATGTGTTTGACATGGTCATAATACATAATATCATACATAATACATAATTGCTCATAATACATAATATAATACATAATACATAATATATAATAGATTAAAACATTCAGTTCGGTTGTATTTGGTGAAAAACGACGTTTTGAAGTTTAATTTACGAAACGAAATTCATTGTTTTTCTTTTTTTTAAGCTCGTCTCAAGCAGAGTTAATTTCGTGTGATGTACATTGCATGGTCCAACGCAAAAGAAAAGTTTCAAATCGTCCTCTGCATGCGTCTAAAATGCTGGAAGTTTGTGCTTGTTGTGAAATCATGATCCAAGAAAATAATTAGGCACTGCTGTGAGGTACCACTAGAATAGTACAAACAAAAAGACAGAAAGGGTGTCACAAGAAGCATAGGCTAAATATTTCTGTGCCTCTTTACTCTACAATCGAAGATCGTAATATCGGTTAATAATAGGTCACAAAGCTTTTCCTGGCGATTGAGGTCATTTATTATGCTCAGAGGCTTATACTGACGTCATGCAGTCTACACCTCTTGCTCAGAGTGATTGCCAAGTTCATAGAAGTTCAACATCAACGTTGAAGTCATTCGGAAAGATGAAAAATTAGTCCAAAACAAATTCTGTTTGAAGTCAAGAATTGAAAATTCGAGCTGCGAAAAATCTTATAGAGGAGATTGTTCATCAGAGGCACGGCTGATTCAAAAATTAAAATGAACCCGGAGGAGCAGAGCACCTTAAATAATTGGAGCCCTAAAGTAAAGCAGAAACAAGTTTCTAGAAACGATGCTGCAGCGAAGCTACGTCGGTCAACATCGAAAGTCCATGAATAAATAAAGCAATTTACGCTCGTCAGAGGGTAAATTCTAGTAGCACACCAGTAAACATCGTAACTCTTACTTAATGCACCAATACTCGATGATAAGATAATACAAAGCCAAATGATATACACTAAAGATTTCTGAATGAAAATTATTTTCTAGGAGCTAGTATTTCTGTTTAAGACAATAAGGTAACTGCGTGTTTTATTTTCAAGCCGAGTGTAGAATCCTCTGACAAATTAGAGCTGGTTGCGTATTTTGAACGTTCCAAAAAAAATGAATTTAGTTTATCTTGGAGTATGTTAATTACGCATTCATAGTTTCTTTTTCTAAGGAGAAACATGTGAACGAATAGTAATGGTTATACGAGTACATCTATATTTTGTACAGCTTTGGAAGTCACTGAAGTTTCAGAAACCTTTTCCTTTTTACAAGTTTAGGCTCATGTTCATTTTTATAAGACGTTTGTACACGTGCCAACAAAGTGACAAAGAAATCTTCCCCTGCATGAAAAGATGCCTTGAATCTTTGCAATTGTTACAAATTTGGAACTATATTCTCTTTTATTACGGAACCTTACCTCTAATGCTGCCCAAAGTAAGCACGGACATTATGATGAAAATCACAAGTCCTGCACCTCCACTGCATGTGGGCACTACGCAACTGCCCAAGTGTTTGAATTACTTCTCATAAATCTTACGAGACATCGCCGCATGAAGGCCTTTTCATTTCTGTGCCATTAGTACCCCAATAAAGCGCTTATAAAGACGGAGGACCCATTGTATTAACTTTTTATTGCTGACGATGCCATGCAGTGTCTCACGAGGCCATTATGGACAGCACGCAAGCCGCGCTGCACAGCCCCCATTTGTCACGCCGCAAAGCTTTTTAACACATCAACGAGGCTCTCCGTGACTTGTGGTGTATTTCAGTTCCTTCCATTAAGCGAGAAGAATATTGTTAATATCTGTGTCATTATGAGACATCACCATTATGCGTCGGTAAATCATATATATCGTTTTTGATTCTGTTATCTTTTTAACTTATCAGGAATTTTAATATTTAATAATCTCACTCTTCAGACTGATTATTCGTGTTTAAAATAAGTAGAATCGATGTTTTAGTTGCGAGTTATTTCTCTCAACTCTTTCAAAAACATGTCAGTAGTGTGGTGTTATGTCTGCCTATCCACTTTTATCTAGCTCTGTAGCCTCTGTCTTTGAGTGTAATGACCTGAAATCATACGCAGTGACAATGCCAACTTTAAAATATGTTTCACTCACCCGTCATTCTTGGCTGGCTGGAAAGTTACATCTGTTTGTCATCTTTTAGCGTTCGTGTTGGAATCAGTCGTACTAAGTCAAAGTGGCAATTATTTTACGTTCTCTTTTGAAGACAAGCATTTTAGACTTTTTCATGCGCCGGTTTGAACTTCATATATTGTTCATTTTAAAGGATACGTTATTTCAAAGGGTTGATAATCACATCTGATTTTTTCCAGTTGAAACCACCACAGATGCATCGTTCATATCCTCAGTTAACACCTACAATATTTTAGCTACAATTAAGTCCTTTAAATTTCTCAAAACCATCTCCACAACATTTAAAATTCCTTCATGAATTTGCATACAGTTCGTTGTCAGTAGACATAGTAATTAGTGAAATATATGAATGGACGAAAATTACCTGAATAAAGATTCATAAATCTTTTTCAAAGGCTCGGAAATGTTTCGGAAAATGAATTGTAACACTCTCAAGCCCCTTTCAAAATTTTTATTAGCTCTCTCTAAAAGTACAATTGCAGTGAAGGCTGTCGCAGAGAACGGGTTTCGCGACTGATAAACTCGCCAGGTTTTGTGGCTCGTGTTTGAATAGCAAAGAGCGAAGCAATTCTGAGCAAATTGTGAGCTCATTTGCAAGGCGAACGCTGAATGAAAGCCGTCCGTGGAGCACCTACAGAAAAATAACATCTCACTGTGGCACCAAATGTGGGACTCAGCCAAATACTTCACTAGTACATGTGGGAGAGCCTCCCAGGAACCTATTATTATTCACAGGCCCAAAACCTGTGCGATCCTTATTGAGGAGAATATTCTAGGAGAGATCTTTGGACTCGAATTGAATTAGCTTGAGAAGAATATCATTGAAGTCTCTCCAGATGAAAGCTTGTTGAAATCCGTTATTCATTTACATATCTTTGAAAGGATCTAATGAGCAAAGCCGTAACTGAAACTAATATTCTGAACTTGAGCTAGTCTACATTGTTGAATAATAATCATGACACGATTTTATTATTTCGATTAAGTTTAGGTGGAACATTTAGAACATTATTATTTCATGATCGTGCTTAGTGTAGCTGTAAAATCCAGAGTATAAAAATTCAATGCTGCTATAAAAATTGCTTATCAGCTCGACAGGGATGCTTTTGAAGAACTTTAACGTATTTGCTATTGAAAACTTACAATTAACAAATGTTTAACCATATCTGAAATTCATATTAAATTCATACTTAATAACATTCTGGAAAGCTTTTTCATCAAAGACTTTTGGAATCCGGGAGTTTGTGCTTTCAATATTTCTTCTCGTTGATACATCTCACTTCTTGATACATACAGGTACGTTTCCTTTGATTGAGTTGTCTCGCTTAAAAACTCATAGAATTTGTGTTTGGGTTGATATGACTCTCTTTTAGACCCACGTGACACGTCAGTTTTGGTTGGGTTGTCTCAGATGAAGACCCACGGAATTTGTGGGTTCTGGTTGATACATCTCGCTTCATAACCCACAGAATACGTAGGTTCTCATCGGGGCTGGAGCATGAGCTTCAAAGATGCGTTCGAGGATCAGTTCCTGCTCAGTTTGCTGATCTGCTTAGGCAAATGTGAGGGCAGCTGAGACTGAGGTCCCAGGTGCTTCTGAGCTTTGGGAGCGCAATTCTAATACAAGTCTCGCAACTGGCTCCTGCTTTTCTTTGTTATTCGCTGCTGCACTGACAATATATGCATGTATCTAAATGTGGGTACTAATGAGTTGTTAAATTCATGCTAAATGAAACGCCGGTGACTGCTACGCCGTCTTGAACTAGCCACTGTTGCTCAATGTAATTTCTGATTAAAACGGACTTGAAATAAAAAATATGAAATTAATAATATTGTCCATACCATCAAAAGTCCGTTTAACCTGCTGCACATACTATGTTGCTTCGCTTGGACTTGTACACAGCTTCGTTGATGCACCCATAAAAAATTGTCTCAAGAGTAATTTGGCAAAACGAAGCCTTTCACATACCTCATGTACAATCGTACATAGTGAGTTGATGAATGTCTGGAATGATCGGCAGTGTTCATAGTAGTTATGACAGTGTTTAGTGTGGCCCATATATAACAGTTAACGGCTCATTATAGAATTTTCCAATAGTTTAATCTTTCATTAACATACATGACATGAAAAATTATGGCTTTTGAGATTAATGTGTATTTATTTTAGACATTCGAACATCTTTCAGCACTCAAACTTCTTTGTACTTTTCAAGATATGAAATTCTCAAAACTGCTACATGTACATACGTGGTAGAGCATTGTCATTTATTTAACTAACTTCGTGGAAGTGAATTCAAATGTAGGTTAATTTCTGAGATTTTTCTTTTGACATGAACAATTTTTGAAGGTATTCTATGTTTGGCTTTGTTTAGCTTGTCCGTCAAAACTGATCCATTGCTTAAGTTACTGTTTCAAAAGTAGTGTTTGCATATTCTCAAATATTTTCTAAAGGGCCTGCCTCTGCTCGAATCTATAACAGAAATCCTTAAGAAGAAGTTTTGAGATTCCAACATAAAATAAACAAGCACTGAGCTCTAAAAACATGTTTAATTTCTAGTGCTTCGGCTCAGTTTTTCTCCTTTTTTCAGGAATTTTGGTAATTAATATTTGTGAAATTTTCTGTCATTTAAAAACGTTCATAAGAACAATGTTCCCCGTAAATAATTTTGTTAATCTTTTCGATAGAACACAATCATATATTAAAATTTTGAATTTCTGTATCCCTAGCTGTGTTGCCTTATATTTTCTTTTGATAACTAAACTGATAATTTATTCAAGCTGGAATTCCATAAATCATTGAAATTCATAGGCCCTTCTGTAACTGAAGGTATCTTTAACTGAATTAAAGCGAATTCTCAGCAGCTAAAGTTACTACTCATAACTAGTCTTGTGAAAAGAGTTACAATTCTTGAGAGATGTTCAGTAAATCAATGTATTAATGAAATCTTCATTGAACACTGCATTTCATCAAACATAAGATAAGAGACATGAAGCAAGGCATTACTCCTCGGAAACAAGGAAATGTTAAAAGATAGCATTTCCTTGTTTCATATTTTGCCTCTGCTTGGAATATTCCTCAAGCTTGACGCTTCTGCTGCCATGAATGCCTTCTTGTTGAAAGCAGGTCAAAGCAGCGCCCTGTGAAAGCAGGCGTGCTGCAACGGGCGACTGAACATCAAGAAACCACGTTCGAAATGCGTTGCATGAGAACGCATAAATACATACAAGAATACATTAATGCACTCAGTGAGTGCGGATGAACACGCTTGTTGTTTGACAGGGAAAAATATTTCTGTTAAATGTCCAGGGAACTTTACAGTATCTTTCAAGCTTGATAACAGGGAAATGAATGAGTAATGACAAAAATTGCTCTAAATTGTGGCTAAATTTTAATAATTTGTGTTTAGAAATTTAGCCAAACATTAGGGATCGATAAAAATAGCCAGCTAGGCATGTATCGGAACTTTTATTCAATCACTAACTCTTTCGTGGAGTGAGTGGTACAAGTGATGTTTGTATGCTGCACGTAGTTAAGTGATGCTATTGAGTCAGTGTCTGCTTCTCGCTGAGTCTTCTAACAACATTTCAGCTGCATTGCAATCCTTCCCGTAGGAGAACGCATTTTAGACTGAGTCCTTCACAAAGTAAATATTAATTTAATATTCATTCGCTGCAACTAGTTAGCTGGAGCCATTAGCCAGTGTCTGCTTCACACTGTTTCCTTGTAAAGCTTTAGCTCCATAGCAATCCTTCCTATAGAAGAACACATGAGATAGGAAGTCTTTGGCAGCAGTCCAGAGCATCAAACCTTGCAGAGCGGAAGGCAGAGTTAGCGCTAATAACACCACTTATTGTGTTGTTCATATTCTTTCTGTCGTATGTACATGTACTCGTATATGAAAGTCAGCAGTGTATTAGTTATGTGAATTGTTTCTTCTCGAAAGACTGTCATGAGAAGAATAATGCAATAGAATTTATACCGCTTCGTAAAAGGCTTGATTTGTCGTCTTCTGCAGAATAGATCATTTAATAAAATTGAGTGGAACTCATTTGCCGATTAGATACCGAAGAACAATGGCTAGCAATACGTGTGGGGAAACAATCCTTGATATTATCCGCATACTTTTCTATCACTTACAATGAGGAAATCTTGAAATAAATTGTATACTGGCTCAAAGTTTTATGTCAATGTTGGACGTTGATCGTATGCTGAAGACGCATATCATCTGTCACTATGAGCAAGAGCGACTGAACAAAATTGTGCAAAAAAAGCAGGAAAATAATTGCTGAACTTCAAAATTTTGTATTTTTAGTATGTGTTTGGACGGCAATTAATTTCGTCAAGAAAGTACGGTTTACCCAATCTCAAGTTTTTGGGCTAAGCTAGAAATATTCCGAGTAGGATAAGCTACTGTTTGAAGATTGTTATCAAAGGAAACACCAGTTTCCAAAGTAGGTGTTCAAAATTCTTTGAAAAATTAGAAAACCAACCTTGCTATACAGAGATGGAGTTAAGGTTAATTGACCTCAATGGCGTCAAATGAGAACACCTAATTAAAGTGCTGAACTTTGAAATAACATTATTCATCTTGAATTTTATGTTGAAATTTCGACCAGGGTTTAAAATTATATGAATTCGTTTCAGATGCCACGCATCACTACATCATGCGGTGTAGAACAAACAAGATAATGAATTTTAGTTAATACGCAAAACAAAGTTAAACAATGGGCTCGTTTTTAGGAACACCACTTACCTTGGACTTATACTAGGACAAACTTGAAGAATCTCCCAAGGCTTGAGCAGCAACCTCTGAGCTAATAAATATCAACTGCGCCCTACAAGTTCTATCGTTTCAAGCCCTGAACCTTGCAAGTTCGATTACAAGGCTTAGTACAAGTGAAAAACTTATCTTGTTTAGGTCCTTTGAAAATTAGCGTACGAATCCGTGGAGGAATTGCAATCCATCATGAAGATATATGCATATTCATGAAAACCACTCCGCATAGGTTCGGTTAAATAATATTTCTGAGTGTTAGTTCTTTAAATTCATGAAACACGCGTAGCTGCAGGGTAGACATTGAAATATTTCACGGGAATGGTGTATGTTGTACTTACATAGTTAATTTACAAAACGAAATACTCTGTAACATTATATTGAACATTTGAGTTAAATTCATCAACAAATTGTCAGTTAGAATTTGTTAAAACTTGCACAGAATAAAAAACGAAATTTTCGAAAGAAAGAAAATGAGAAGGATCATTCGTAAGCAATTTATAACAAGGACGTGTCCAACTTGATAAAAACGCGAGTTCAAGTTTAAGGATGGAAAATTTATTAACCTATATTTTCCGTTACATGTAATTTTTTCACGGATATTTACATGAACAATGAATTCCTTTCTGCTTGTATTACACCAATAATACCTACGTATATAAAATTATCAAGGTATCCATTGCTCAACTATTTTACGTTATTTCGTAATGAACATATTTCCCAGTGACGATGGTCAAGTTTCTATTTATAGCTACGGAGCTCTTCAATTTTGTGGCACCAATCTGGGCACTTGAAGACATTTCTTACGTGAATCAGTGAAAATTTCTCCTGCCAATTCATTTTGCATATTTTTGTTGATGGGCTCACCTTACTTTTTTTCCGTTCGAAGTCGGTTTTCAGGGCGGCTGCCTGAGGATATTAGGTTAGATACTATGTTACTTTCGATTGATTCCAGTTTGGTTTCACGTTATTTTAAGTATAGGTGGGTAAGAAGTTCTATTTCAGCTGACGTCATAGCTTGAACGAGCGTTTCAGTTGATGAAATACAATCGCAATATAATGTAATTGATTTGAAATTTTAAGTATCACAACCACCGGTGCTGGCCAGTGTCCCTATATGAGATCTTGTATTCAGAGAAAAAAAAAACATAAAATTTTCTTTTAAGTATATCTTTTCAAAGTAATTCTGGTGGTTAAACAGGGCAGCCTTGTGGATGATGAATTCGCAGGTCGGGAAATACGTAAAGAAAAAAGGAATTCTGCGCAACAAATGTTTCCGTCAAGCCTGAGGTTCTTGCAGTGAGAAACGCTGCATCATCTTGTAAAGGTGTCTAGGGTTAAATAATTCTAATTATTAATGAAAACTGCGTCAGAAGGAAATTATGGTGCGGTTATTGGAAGAAAAATCATGATTGTTTTTATTAAATGAAACTGGTTTCGATTATTTTGTGTGCAGTAGATCTGCATTGAATGAAATGAGTTACTTTTAGACAGATAACTTTATACATATACTTGACTTTCCCTTGACATGATCTTAGTCTCATAATTCAGTATGCATATTCGATTTGCATGCATCTTATCGTATTAAATTAAAAGCCTTCGCTAATCTGAGGCTCTGCGCTCCTATTCATGCCTGAAAAAACTCTTGCAAAGTTTTAAGATTTAAAGCTCCTTGAAAAGCTTCCGTGCTGAAAGCTTGTAGGTAAGGAGAAGCTTCTTTGTGTTTGTATGTATAACAAGGCACCATCTTAAGTTCGCTTGGCTTCTGCAGGTCTTTGAAATGTTCTTAACTTTCTACCCTTGTGCCTACCTCGCAGCTCAGTAGTGTTGTTATGTGAAAGACACGAAGACTAAAACGATGCTCCTTAACATTTAGAAAGAAAAATTCTGCATGATCACTAAGAAACAGCACTTCATAGGTGCAAAACTGGGTAAACTTCAGCTCCAAGGGCTTAAGGTGTTGAGATGATGTTTTTAACTGCGTATAGCCTGCTAGATGCATGATTTATAATTCGAAGTATAATCCTGATTGTCTAGCTGACATTTATTTCTAAACTAAAGAATCATTCTGAAAAAAGTGAACGCGAATATTTACTCCCAATGATTCTCACTTTAAAAGAATTAACACATCATTTGAACTCTTCTAAAAATATATCGTGTGCATAATGAAATATGTGTAAGACATCTGTGTAGAAAACAATACTGCTTCCAAGTCTTCGAGCTGCCAAGACGTATGTATGCCTCGTTCTTCTTTGATTTCTTTCACAGCTCGAATTTCTAGAAGTTGATTTTATGCGTTTTTGTTTTTTAATAATATGTAAACATGAATAAGAAAACTTGAGTTAGTTGGGCAATTTGAAAATAACCGAAGTGTACATTCCTTAAATTTAATTTCACGAAATGCAATCTGACCCCAACGGTATTCGTAAGAGATTTATGCCATGTTGATTTTATGGCTAAAATATTAAAAGATTCGACAGTTCATCAAAAGTTACTTGGGAATATCCAGCCCAAATGATTTTCAAATTTTCTAGTACTTTTAATTTGTTAATCATAAAACACCAGAGTATGTTCAAATCTGCAGGCTTTACAGACTCGAAACGAACAAACATTTAATCACCCGTTGGCATTTCTCTAGAATTAAAATTCAAATTAGCTCAAAGGAGGGCGCATAATTAATTGCATTGTAACGAACTCAGGGCAAGCAGAGGTGCTGCAGAAACCTCATCTGGAAACGGAGGCTGCTATTTTTATGCTTAAAGTAGTTAATTACTAATTCATCGCAATATTGAGTCAGAAGTCATTTTTTTGAACAATTTTCGATATCAACCCTAATTATCAGGAATTTATTTACGAAAAAACGAATAAGATTATCAGGGGATGAGGTTTGGTAATTTTAAGGAACACAAAAATACGAATTGAAGCCCCGAGGCTTAAGTTCTGCTATCTCAGAAGACTAGAAGAATATGAGAGGTTTTTATAAAAAGATTAACTTTTTTCCAGATTTTATTAGGGAGAGAAAATTGTTTCGAATTTTGAAAAAAGTTCACGTTCCTCCAACTGTAGTACGGATATTAATACCATCTGTGAAATGCCAGATAGATTTGGAGATTAAAACCTAAAAAGGGAATATGACGTGGCTCATTTTCGAATAAAATTTTTTTCTGCGGACTAGCTTCGTGAGGTGAAAAATATCAACCATAGAAAAGTTTTGTCGTAAATAGAAATTTAGATTAGCTTGGGTTTTGCCCTGCTCAATATAGCACATTTCTCCATTAATTTGCCAGTTTCCACACTAACATAGTTACAATTATGGTAGTATTCATAAAATAAACATATACTTATTTTCCTAATTCAAATAAAATTTGGAACGAATTTTCGGTTAATGATTAGTATACAGTTTTGAGGGGCGGAATATTATGTGAAGTGGAAAATTTGAGTGACAGCACGTCGAGAGACTCCGGTTCCGTTCTCTAAATTTACGAACCCTCTGTGTAAGTTAGAGGTCTCCCTAAGCCCTCAACTTTTATTAACAGAATCTGAACCCAAATTATACGAAATAAGCTATTGTTTATCACAAAACCATTACTTTTTATTCCCAGGAACGCTTCTTGACTTATTTGGGAAGTGGATTGAACTGACTTGTCCCTGAGGTGGTCTTGTGCATCAATAATAATTAGAAAACTTATAATTCTCCAACAAAAATTTGGAATCGTTGAAAGCAAATTAAAAGTCAGAGTGGATAAAATTCTTCAAATTATTATCAGTCTCTCATGCAAGTTATTTTTTAAGCGTCTACAAGTTGTGGTCGCTACTCACAGAACATGGAAGCAATGCTGGTGGTGATGGTCGTGAAAAATATTTTGACGATATAAGTGACCTCTAGGATCTGAACTTTATGCCTAAGATACTAGATAAATAGATTTTCTGGGATATTCTTAGTAACAGATCTTTCAACAGTGTCGTGCTGAACAATTTATCTGGGTTGACTTTAAATCTGCTAAGCTATCGTATTGTTTAGGTAATGTTAACTCAGGAACTGAATAATAGCAATATGTTTCAACAGGAATTCCATGGCCATGATTCGAAAATACTTTTCTTCAAACAAAACCTGAATGAGTTCGTTTCAACAATGAGTTTAATTGAGCTCAAATTTAGTAGACATTACTTCTAGACCCACGTACGTAAAAGAGAAAGAAAAAGTGCTTCTCAAAAATTTTGAGTGGTCTGTTAATTGCGAGCACGTCGAGGTTCATAACTAAGGCTGACGGAAAGACAAAGGCAGGTCTCATTGGGGCCTCCGTTCTCTGTCACTTGGGATTTCAACGCCGAAAGTTAAAAGATCTGCAGATTTCTGTGTGTTGGAGTGCTGGAGGAACCTTGAATACACTCCGATGAGTCGAAAAGAGTCCCGGGTAGTCAAGAGGCAGAGATTTTAAAATGAACATTTTTTTGCTGCTTTTTTGTATTTTCACAGTGTGCTCCTATGCTTCATGCGGAACATAAATATATTATATTGTCTAGTTTCATAGAATACGAATAACATAACAGACTCCAATTAGCAAATACTGCAAACTTTGACTGAGTTATTCGAAGTTAAAGTCGCGTACGAGCGTTCAATAGTGATGCGCTATATTAGGGAAATCATAATCTATGAATTACTTGAAATATTTATGGTATTCTAAGATACTGAGATGTACACTTCAACTAAATGTTGAACAAATGACTTAGGCATTTGACGGGAAAAGTTGACAGTGATCCTTGATTAACCTATTACGATTTTGAATGAAGTTTAGATATCTCATTTATTTTAAGACGTCGACATACCTTGCCTATTGTTTTGTGAAATCATAATGATGAGTAAAGTAGGCAAATATGTATGTAAAAAGAACACTTACACGTATTTGTCTTTTTTAAGAAGAGCAAAATCCGAATATGTAAATCAACTGAAAAAAGACTGAAATGAGAATTAAATAAGTGCGTTCAGTTGATATGTATGAACCAACAGGTAAACTATTCATACCTAAATAGAATCAGAAAGCAATAAATGAAGATAACTGATTTATAATAATAGATAGGCACGATTACGAAAGTTTCGACTTGAAAGCAAAAAGAGACTTTGAAGCGCTGTAATTATTTGCGTTAGTCTCAGAACTTTAAATGAGCAAGTTTGTCCCAGTGACATAGCAATGTGTTTCATGGGAGCACACGTTAGGGCGACAAAAAGACGTGTACGTGTTAACGTTGGTGCTTCTACGAACAAGTCTTAACAGTAGGCTACGTTGAGCGTACGTAAATGAACACGGTGACAGTACAATCATGTTGCTGTATGAGAAAATTTGGATTTCCTGAACATATAAATGGCAGTCGAACTTTGAAATCGTGAAGCAATAAAAAAATTAGCTGGAACTTTCCATCAGATTCATATAATATGAAAACGTACATTTTTATTTTTTCGGATGGAATTTCAGAGTTCAACGCTATTCACTACGTTACAAGTAAGAAAATGATATCAATAACACATTTACCGTATGGTAAAGATTTTACGAAAATATGAACATTTATGATATAGCTTTTGCCCTTCAATAATGTCCAACGAATGTTATTGAAGTTCTACCGTGAACAAATTTTTAAAGTGTTTGACGATTTTTTTAAGTGTTTTAGAAACTTTCCATGATTTCCATTCAGTCATTATTTGAATGCTAACTAACTTATACTTCCTTTTCAAGTTGGATCTCCCTACACAAAATGAACTACATGTATGCCTGTGAATTACTAATGTACGCTTCAAGATGTCCATTGGATCTCTGATTCATTGCTTTCTCATTTCGATTAAACTGATGTCTTCAATTATTATTATTCGATTCCACATTGAAGAACTCATATGTAAGAAGAGGATGAATCGTATGTACAAGTTTCAGGGCTAAAAGATCATTATTGAATTAATTCTTTCATACGGAATACGCCTCCTCATTTTGACCGAGGCTCGAGCGGCTATTGAACGTGCATCTCTTATGATTGAGGCAATCGGCTTCGAAGGCATGGTTACTTTGCAACTGCTTTCCAGAAATGCGGAACTATTAGGCAAATTTAAAGGCCAACAGCAAAGGAAATTGAGTTCAGAGAATGGCCATAATGCTGCTGTGGTCACGATGGTCACGATGGTCATGATGGTCACTATGGTCAGGATGGTCACGATAGTCACGATGGTCAGGATGGTCACGATAGTCACGATGGTCACGATGATCACGATGATCATGATGGTCACGATGATCACAATGATCACGATGGTCACGATGGTCGTAATGGTCACGAATGTCAAGATGTCGAATAATTGTTTGGGTTCATTCACGAATAGAATTTTGATTATTTTCACGGTCTCAAATCCACAATTTTGATTATTAAGGCTAATGTCAATAGCACCATGAGTAGGAGGGTAGGTTATAGTGGCTGAGGTATTTTAATGGTTCAACTGGCATCACTGTAATGGTAAAGCAACTATAATAACAACTAGTAGTTCTGGTCCTGATGATTGAGCCTGTAAAGCAAAATTATGCCACAGTGTTTCTTATATTTAGGGATCCTACTTTTGAGAGTTAGAAATTTTTCAGCGTGTGGATGGAATTTAATTTATTATTATTAGAAGATGAATTTCAATGGCAGTAAAGGAAAAACACAGTTTGAATCAATGTTTGCGTCCGAGTTTCTGTAATAAGAAAATTATTCTTTAAAAAAGATTATGAGCGTAGCTCAATAAGCCAAAACTATTCTCAGTAGATAAACAAATACCTACTCTAAATTTAACATGACAGCTCATATATGCGTGTGAAAATTTGTGCTCTAACATTTTTTTCTTCGTGAAAGAAAGATTAACATTGAATTCCTTAAGATGTTGAACTAATGGATTAGCAAGCTGCACGCTAAGAATTCGTCTTTTGAAGTTATACCTCATCCGCCTCAGAACCCGACTCGTTAGCGTCTTGAGCAAGAATTTATTCATGAACTTGCTCGACTTCCTCCAAGTTCCTCATCGACGCTTCCAATGTTTGTTTTTTCCCGTGGACTTCTTCATAGCAGTTTTACAGAAGAACATTATTCTAATGTGGTGCTTTAAATTATTTGTGTGAGGAGGGATTCAGGCTTCGAGTTCAGACGTGGCCATGAGTTTGTCTGGAGACGTTTGAGAAGTTTCACAGGATGATTTAGGTTCTCAGTTCACTTGTTTTCTATGCAAAGAAAACTCATGGGAAGTCATTTTATTCTGCAGTTGAGGCTTGCAGTCAAAGTAAAAGGAATTAGAAAAGTTGTTCTTTGTTATGCGGATTTAGGGTTGCAAGGTTTCTAGAGCGTATTTTCTGTTCCATTCATTTATTTTTAGCGAAGCAATGAAATTGTTTTTTACCAATGTCAGTGTTTTTTGATTTGCTATAACTTAGCGCTTCTAAGGTTCTTCTAAGTATGTTCAGAAAACTTAGAAAATTGAAGCAACGTAAACTCTAAAATAAGCCAAATTGAAATTAGAAAAAAGTTTCATGAATTGTTTCTCTGTGTCCAATAAAACGTAGTTTTGCTTAAAAAAAATTGTTGCCCTCAGACTTTGAAAATTTTTAATGAAAGGATTTCTACTGGAGTTGTTGCGGCCCACTTAATTAGCAAGGCTTAATTATGGATCAAAATGTTCTCTTTAAATCGGCCACTTAATTTAGCTTTCCTAGCAATATGAGGTTGTAAGGCACAGCTTGCATGGTGAATGCTAATGAAATAGCGAGCAGTTTTGCTTATTTGTAGCTTTCTTGGAATTAAATTAATGGACTTAGTGCAGTTGTGCATTTTTAGGCTATATTATCAGTATTTTCTTGCAGAATGTAGCAAAAAATCTGAATTATTAAACAGGTTATACGTGTTGTATCGAGTAATTTTTGAACTACCAGACACACAAGATTAAGAGAAAATATCCTTACTCTGAACAACCAAAAACTTTGCTCTGAGATAAATTGACGAGTTGAGTCGTGCTCTTTTCTGTCTTTTCTGCCAAAGATGGTTACAAAAATCTATAAACTCTCCACAGAAATCATGTTACTTTAGTTTCTTCCGCAAAAATGTGTCTGGAAAGTCCCAAGTGGATTTGAATCCAATTAGTGAACAAGACAAAGTCCCCTGAATGAAGAATGTCTCGTCCTTGTCTAAGTTAATACACTGAAGAGGTCCGGGGTACTTGAACCGATGACTTCTACAATCCCTGATGAATATTTGCTCGACTCAAGGCCATATTGATGAATTCGGAACTTTCTCTATAGTGAGGAAGTATGAAGACGCAAGTAAAAGATGATAGGGATGATCTGATC
This sequence comes from Trinorchestia longiramus, assembly GCA_006783055.1. Lineage (NCBI taxonomy): Eukaryota > Metazoa > Arthropoda > Malacostraca > Amphipoda > Talitridae > Trinorchestia > Trinorchestia longiramus. The sequence continues at coordinate 44,988 of VCRD01003268.1, read as the reverse complement.
CGAGATCTTCACAATAATTATAAGCCTGAATATTTTTTCTGGGTTGAGCACAAAAGACCTATGGCCTGATGCAAAAAATAAACTCGAATTAACATGATTATTTAATTACTGAGCTTAATCCTTCATAGGGAAGACAGAAAAGTTCACTCAATGTTTATTTTAGTTCAGTGATTGATATTAAGATAATTATTTTACAATATTTTTATGTTTTACTCCACCAGCAAATCCTGCATTAACATTAATAAAGTAAGTACATCCTAGCTAAAATTTGAGAAATACTAAATGCAATTTAGTTATTCACAGTTTGAATTTGGGATATGCTGGTTGTTTGATTCAACACAGAGTTCTTTTGCTACATATGCAGAGATTCTAAAACTCGAAAATTATTATCTCCGGTAGCAGAATGATTAATTTCAAAGCTAAGTGTCATATAACTGCATTGAAACAAGTTCAAATAGAAGTAGAATGGATTACTGCGAACATGCAATGAAGTTGTAACTTTCCTTCAGATAGCCGAGAAATTTTAAAAGGTCAAGCAGAAAAATTACGGTTGTTGCAGTGCGTGCAATACGAAAGTAAATCACGTTTTCTAGATACTGCTCATAAGACTTCAAAAGAGGCTAATCTAAGACAAATATTTTATTGTGGATATAAATGCAAAAGATTTGTCTTGGAGTCGGAAAAAAGCCAGAACCGGGAACGATAAGCATAACAAGGGACGCTGAAGAAAAATGATTAACTAAACAAAGCAACAAGGAAATGGTATTATCCGCAGCTAACAAGAAATAATTATCTGTCGGTAGCTTGCAACGTAGGATTATAAAAATGCTTATAATCCAGCATCTCAGCTTCACAGTATATTTTCTCATTTCTAACAGGAGATAATATTCTCGTCTCCATGCCCTATTCAGGTAAATAAAGAATAGACCTGAAAATGTTATTCTTACCCTCCTCAAATCAATCACAAGACAGGGTCACAATACACAGCTCAATAATACCTCATGTTTTAATCTGTGTGTGGAAGACAAACCTTTCTCTGCAATCAATAAATGTGAATATTAAAACATCACGTATTTATCTAACGATGATCGTCCATACGTCAGACGTCTGAGACATCAGAGTTCAAAAGCTTTCTAGAAAAATAAAGCACAAAAACTAAAATGATGTTCACGGTTGAGTCTCCTCGTATACCTCAAAAAGACAGTATTTTAGTATATGGGGGAGAAATCCACTAACATATTAGACCATTAACCCTTTCAGGCTCATACTTGTGTAAGAAAAAAATGTGTAACAGGCTCAAATATTTATAAATTCATAGGGATATTCCCTTACATTTATGATGGTGGTACAAATTTTGAGCTGCTGAACAACTGAATTTCTAAAAGTGGTATGCTTCCTTTGCCACCAATCATCAAAGATGACCTCATCAGTGGCATTAAATGTGTACCACCAGATTTGAAGGGGTTAAGACGATAGTAACGACAGAAATTAGCTAAGAATACTTCTTGGATAATCATAGGTTGTTTTGAACTTATTTTATATTCTAAAGCTAGTCTTCAATCTAGCTACTTTGGCATGTAATTTTCAAAATGAATTGGAACGCTTATTTTAAATTAAAGCAATAAAAACCTGTTGACAATGTTTAAGTTTTAGGTGATAAAAGCGGTCAGTTCAACCAAGTACTGATATGAAACATTTTTTGTTTCACCGCAGGCAAATAATTTAGGAACACTGATATTCAGTCTCTATTTCCTACTTATGAGACATATCGTCAGTGATTCTGTTCTTTTTTTTCATTTCACGTGCAATACGAATAATTTTACTTAGAATTGTCATTATTCTCTTAATGAAAATAAGGGTCAGATATTCCTTGACTTGACACGTATAACAGGGAATAGTTTTTTTGTACGTGATTTAATCAATTTCAATCGAAATGATTACAAAATTGGAACCCCATCAAGTAAATATTAAGGAATACCTGGTACGCTGTGTGTCGTCATTATACAAACTTCAGCTTTATTTCCTAATTCCATCAGGCAAATTGAATCGGACTGCGAAAGCAAACGGAAAGTAACATTCTATTTCAAACGTGAATGCCCTTTCAATTAAAGCAAACGGCTCAACTTGAACAGTTAGTGTCTTTTAGAGACAGTAAGTCTTAATCTAGCTGTGGCTTGAGGACAAACATGCGAATTGATGACATTATTGATAGATATAATGTCTCAAAGGTCCGAGATGTTTCTCCGCCTGATTCGTTAAGGTGAAAAAATATGCTCGGGTTAGGGTGGTCAAACAGTCTATGCGTTAATTTTCTTTCCGCTTAATAAAAAAGTTAAGTTTGACGCAAAAAAATTCTCAGTCCTTGAAATAAGAAGCCTCATATATTACTTGGGTGATCGAAACAATTATAGAAATACAAAGACATAGAGAAGTAAATAATACCTAAGCAAAACACCAATGAATTACTGCTGTTAGGATGAATATCAATATCAGGTGGCGGACGCAAATTAATCGATGAATCAAGTAATTTTCTTTTATGGAAACAATTTTTAATGCATCCTCAAGAAGTAACCAGCTTCTTCCGCTACATAAAACGAACTCGGCTTAATTATAATAACTTTACTTGTACTTTAGAAAATAGTTGCAAATTTCAAATCAAAATTTAAATCCCGTTAAGGTTTTTATTTGCGATGTTACTGGAATAGGAATAACAGTTCCCGTTGCCATAGGAAAATAAGAATGATTTGTGTTTTTAAGAAAGCGTTTCTTAGAGATGTAAAGAGACGCTAAATACAATATACAAGTCTTAACAATGAAGAACACTTTTTATTTGACCAAATTAGTTCAGAGAGAGGATCACAAAATCCAACCGTTGAAAAGGAGTTAAACGGAAGATTAACTGACGAAAAAAAATTTTCAAATAAATATTCCCCCGCACTATAATAGCTTCAAAGGTACTGTTGACTTGTCAACAGTACCTGACGTTTTTCTCGCCTGACGTTTTGTAGTGCATTTAACAATACAAATTGTTTGAGTTCGATTTTTTGCCTTGGGCCCTAGCGAGCCTAACTAAGGTTTCAATGCAATTATTTTGATTGTTCATTGGTCTGCTCATTCTGTTTTGGGTGGGAATTCAGAAAAGATTTTATTGGGCATCATTATTTCTTCCCTTTTAAATAAGAACTAACTTCAAAGGCCTAATATGTGACAAAGTGAGATTTAAATAACGATGTTGTTGTTTGTTATTGATCAGTCTCTTAGAAAGCATTTTGATTTATGACTGATGTCATATGTTGGTTTTGTTGTTCCATAGAATAAAAAAGTTCTTGAAACATGAACTATTAGGTTGTTACAAAAATAATGGTCGCTCGAAGGCCAACGCATGCTTCTGAAATCAGCTATTATTTTTGTAACAACCTAATACAACATGCATTTGCTGGTCATGTAGGGGATAGGTGTTAGTGCAGGAAGTAGTGGGGTTTTTGAGATAGCTTTAACGTTGTTAGTCTGTAAAGTTCATCTATAGACTAATTAGTCTCTGTAAATTTCAGCAAGCCTAACCATTGAAAAAATTTGAGCTTACTTAAGTTTTCAGCTGGCTGTCAATCTACGAGTATTCATGGGGTGTCTCTATACGTTACTTAGTAAACACTCATTAGTTGTCTCGGGTTAATACAAGAGTTTCACTTCAGATAGTGAACCCATCAATTAGTTTGACAACGAGCTCAAATCTTCAAATACTTTGTCAGGCGACAAACATTAGTACCTTTCATTTTAATCATGACAATTAAAAGTTGATACAAATTATTACGAAAATAATATTTTTCACAAGTCAAATATGCTATAAATTGCCTTTCGTTGAAATTTTCTTCGAATAGACTCACTATGACAGATCAACTTGTACAGTAACTACAACAGATCTACGTTTAGACTGAATTCGATTGATCTATCATACATTGAGACTGACTGACTGTAAATAAGTTTAAAATCAGTACTGGTAGATCAGTGTCTGACGTCTCAGAAAGAGCGAAAAATACATCATTAATATGACCTAGTGAATATGTCATTGAGAATAAGATGATATTTGATATGACAGTCTCATCTTCAATAAAACTATGATATTAAAGGCTCATTCTCAAAGGAAAGGTGAATGGAGAATTTTTAATTAGAGACCTCTCTTTAAAACTTCGAGGCTGAAACCCTTGTCCGTAATTCTAGATTGCTTCATAGGAGCAGCAGATTATGCTCGTAATACTAATAGATGTGGCAAATTGGAAAATTTTATTGAAAGTGGCAAAATAAAAAATTACTTAATTGCTATCCGAGCACATGACGTCTTGAGCCAAAAACTCATTAAAAAATATTAATTAGGAAACAATGTAGTATCTAAATAGTGACATAAAACTGTATAGCATTGTTAATGAAAATATATTTAGTTCCAGTAAAATAAACGTTGGTGTTTCATCAGGCTACAATGAAGAAAACTATGTGTATAGCATATTATTTATTGGTGATTAATGTGAAAACACAGAAAAGAAGAAAATAGTTCTCAATTTGGTCGGAAACAGTTGGTGCCTATGAATTTTGACGATGGTTGGAAAGAGGTTACAACCAACGGAAACATTAGTTTTCGAAGCTCCAAATAAACACGACATACAAGAAGAAAAGAAGCTGGGTGATCCTTTCAAAACGTGGGACGAGGTTCATACAAAGTCTGATTCGACAATTTTTAGACATATTCGAGCAAGTATATTTGTTTGATCATATATCCATGGACTTCTAGGTCTCATTGAAGCGAGCATAATCGTATTTCAAATCTGAACGGGTCTCAGCAAGAATTTTTTCCTGCATTTCTTATGAATTCACGGTTTCATTCTCGTTGTCTGAAACTTGCACGCATATCATGTAAAATGTTAGATGAAAATTCACTGCCCATGATCTTGAAAATTTCTTTCGCTGAAACTATCAGCTCGAAATTTTTGCCTAAAAAATGTTTGAATGAACACAATTTTCTTTCTAATTTCATACGTTGAGAAGAAACGCAAGAAACTCAACAAAAATGGACAAAATCTGATGTTTTATGTATGACACATGAAATTTATATTTTTAAATTAAGTGTCAGAAACATTCACACCCAAACAATATAGCGCGATATGAAGCGTATACGCACGGTGAAACTTGAAAGCAACTACCGATGCCACGCTGAATATGAATAAAAGCCTTGCACGAAAACAGGAAGAAGAACTTTTATGCAAATTTCAGCCACTTAGAAGATAGAAGAAGCAGTTTACGATGCCGCCTCAAGATTTTGGAGTTCCGTAGCCCCCTATACCCCTGACTAACTAAAAAGTCGGAACCAGTGCGTTGTGGTGTGAAATGTGCCTATCGCTATATGTCCGGGGCCGCAACTTGGGTCATTAGGCTTCTGAAGGAGTAGTCGTGATACCACAAAGCGCTATTCGATAATTGTTCTAGGCTGTTACATCAAAACTTTTGGATACTCGGTCTTCCGTTGCTCAAATTTACTGCTGGAATTTAGTCTGAAGTATTTTTGATTCTGTTCATTACTGTACTTAGAAGAAACGACGTCTATTGTAGTGGATGTTTTAAAACTATGCGCATACGCAGCTAGAGAAGTAATTTAACAGAGGATTTCGCTTCCAGTTATGTGAATTTTTACGGCTGGTGTTTGAAGTTAAGACGAAAAGTTTTTACGAAAATGAGTAGCAATTTGTTAAGATTGACTGCGATAGCTAAATCTCATGTGGATTTTGCACAGTCCGAAAAATAGCTTGTTAGAACTTACAATTTTTTAGTTATTTGTAATACACACAAAATTTCAATGATGACCATGTAATACAAAAGCCTTATCCATTTACCCACGAGTTTCTAAGTATTTGAAACACAGGAAAAATCACTTTACGAATTTTCTTGTTAAGTGTTAGCTTCTCATTAAACCTATGAATTAAAATGAACAGCTGAGAAAAATCTCAACGACATCGACATCAAACACAAATCACCAGCTTGGTCGACTGGTGAGCGAATCTGCTTGCGAGCGGAAAGACCCGGGTTCGAATCCCGCTGCCGACATGGTTGACGCGGCTAGAAATACGGCATGGGACTTGGGTAAACAATCGAATAATTATCGAAGTAATTATCCGACCCAAGAATGGGCCAGAAGGTCCGTTCCTACAGCCTCATTCTATTCTATTCTATTCACTAACTGGTTACTGATGTCATTGTAGAACAGTCAGTAGAGTATAAAAACATTTCCGAAGTCTCTCTTTTCCTCAACAAGGACATGCCCGGTACTATCACTCATTGCCTACAAATCAATCTAATACATAACTCGGTAAAACTCCAGACTTGACTGAGAATTTCTGCAATCTGCTTAATATAAACTTCTGCATTCGTGTTAGAAATAACTCTTCCTGACTCACCAATACTTCATTACATGAACTCAAATCACAAAAACAGTGTATCAGTTTGAATGCTATAATATTTTTCCTGAAAAAAGTAGATACTTCATGTATCATGGAAATAATTGTTAATGTGTAACTTGATAATGGAAGAGTTACTTGTGGTACGCGGAAACAAGTAAGTTATTTGACGCAATTTCGATAAACTGGAAAATTGATTGAAAGCGTTGGCACGATGAAATATGTTTCGAGTGGAAATATCATACCAATTTAGAACTGACTAATACAGCAACTTTGAAAATTAGCACTTTTAAAACATTGTTGCATGAATCACTGTTAGATGAATTACACTTATTAATTTCAAGCAACTGTTTAACAATTTTCCACGGCATTCCAGCTCATTTGTAATGCACCTCAAATCTTCAGTCGCTCCGCTTTCTAGAAATTATGTAGGATATTAACGTCGTTTTCGTAGATTTCCCAGGTAATTTCGAATGCAAGCTTTTTTATCAAAAAATGAGGAATGGTAAGGACTGAACGCCAAACTAGAATTCATTTTACTTTCCTTAGTTTGTGCGCCTCGTCTGTTATGAAGAAAGTATTTTTTTGCAAGTATTGAAAATTTATTTCATAAATTTATCATATGAATGAATTTGTACATCATTTAAAATAGGAATTCACGCTCGTTTAACAATGTAAGCTCGAAGCAGTCCTTCATCCCGGCTGAACTATGTATAGCGTGATAACGGCCTTCTGTAAATGTTTCTGCATTACCCTGACAAATACAAATAATGCATTTTGAATAGGGAAAATTTTGCACTCATTTACGCTAATGTCCTTCTGAGATTCGCCTCACCAAAGCTAGAATTTGCGGTCAAAAAATGCATGAATTTAAATGGCATTTCGGTCGTTTATTTCCTAGATCAGTTTGGCCAGAGATGCATAAACTCCTCTAACTGCCTCAAGCCAGAAAAAAAAACAATTTGTTAAAACAGTTTTTGTCCTATTCTTCAGAATGGATACTAGTGCTCTATACTGATAAATTTTTCTGCTTTACGGTCCTTCAATTGCCACGAATATGCTTTTTGTAATTTTGCGTGTGAGAAGACAAAACCTGTTCTATATAAGAACGGTTTTATCGTTCCATTAGTTTTGTGAATGGACGACGTCACTTCTTAGTGCAGTGATCAAGCGAGCATGTGCTGTATGCTGACTGAGGCGTGACTGTGGAAGGGTTCGAGACTGCTTTTTTCTTCACACGCTTCACCACAAAATAACGCTATTTACAATATCCTCATCTGCTTCCTTGCCTGAATTTTTTTTGTGCTAGCCTCTGTTAAAACTCGGGGAAGACAAAACTGACAACCTTTCATTCTCTGGCACATATGATCTCGAGAAATGGCTAACCCTGGATGCAGAATTACCGGATTAATGAATGCATTACTTTATGAATGAAGGTAATAATCAATAAATTCAGATTTCCTGATATGTAAAAAGTGATATTTTCAACATTAATTGTTCGAAAACAATAATTATTCACATTCTCATTGAATAAATATCGATAATACATGCATTCTCAACATCAGATCTGATTCAGGACTCGTTTGGTCAAGCAAACTAAGATAACTAGTGCCACTAATTACAGCGTAAGATCATGCACTATAATATATGTAGAATGACTGTACCTTGTAGAGTGAGACCACGCACAATAATTTAGTTTGGATTGCACTTTATAATGGAGATTACAACACGCAGCGGCGCAGGTGCAAACCTAGCTCTGTGAAGTGCTAGAAGCTCTCGGTGCATCATACTTTTTCGAGTACTAAGTATTGTGGAGCTAGCAATAAGCTTTGACTTTTCATACATAAAAAGACAAAACGTAGTCCAGTAATGCAAAATTAACGGCAACAAAACAAATAGCGCACGCTAAGATTAATTTTAATAGATATTCGATGCATCTTTTTATATATTTAGAGCTCACTTGGTTTATTTTCGCTTTCTTCAATGAAGCGGATACTGTTTGTGATGAGCTGCTCTTTAAAATTAAAATGTAGTCTTTCTGCATATTAATACACCTGCACTTCATGCATGCAAAAAATGATTCAATTATAGAAACCACGACATAAATGAAAACAAGTTTTATTGCGATGACAGTCACGTTTACCAGGTACTGATGTATTTTTCTTGTATTTTATACAAGAGCTTTATTACTCTTCTGTGATAGCTAGTTGGTACACAGATAATTTATATATGAGAACTGTCATGTTTCATTTCAAATGTTTTACATTGATAGCCAGAATCTATCTACTTCTATTTATTATAATCTCATTGAGCACCGGAACATCCGTCATGTTGCAACTCTTCGTAATCATATTTTATACTCATCAAATAATAAAACATCAGACATGTTACAACTCCTCTTAGTTATATTTCTCGCAAGTGTTCGTATATTGAGGGAGAATCTATACCTAAATCTACACCTTATCTATGGCTAAATAATTTTTGTTTCTGGAAATAGTTCTTAGGATTTAATCTCAATAAACATTTTACATAAGCAATCGAAACATAACTCTCTTCCCATAAAACATCTTCGGTGTCCATGTCCTTCCATGAAGTCGTTCGCTTTTTCTTGTCCACAGTGTTTACCTTCCGACCAAGTAGTTTTACAGTATTTCTGCAGCAAGTTTACCCAGTCGTCTCGCTCATTATTTGTTCATAACACAAACTTTTTCCAGGCGAAAATGCCATCTAAACACAATTCGTATCTCTGAGCTCGCATGCTGACTCTGACAACAACTTGTCCGAGTGACTGTAAGAAGACCTGCAGCTACGCAAGCCCCGTGTCTTCCTGGGCCAGAATGAGCTGTTTGCTCGAGACTCATCACGGAACACAACGCACAACGGCCAATTGTCGAGCTTGATGCTGACGTGGAATTTGGAGACCGAATGGTATTCTTTTAATATATTAGACTCGTACTAAGTTTAAGTCTGATAATAGTTTGGATTGCTGCGCAGATTGCTCAGCTGTACATTGTTTTGGTGTAATTGATGAGTTTTTGTGTAACAAACCAATCAATAAAAAGCTTATGCGTCATGCGCACGAAAACCGGCTCACATTCTGATACTATCTCATCTGTTGAATCTGAATTCTGAGTCTACTTAGGATAATAAATAAGCCCTTAGTTGAGCTGCTAAATAACAGTAGACTTTATTATTATAGAATCTTGAAACTTAATCCATTGGCGCGACCCGTATTGTCTGTTGGTTCGATTGGCAAGAGCTAGAAACTGCCAGCATATTCCAATAGGATGAATTTTGTTCTATCATCAAGTTAATTAATAACTTCTAGTAAGAAATTATTTCTTCAAAAATTTACACTATATAGACATCATATATCATCTGACTGGAAATATTCCGTTCATAACGATGTCAGCACACTGCTATAAATTGCAGTTTAAAATTACTCAATTTTAAAAAATTTGCATGATAACGGTTTTGTCTTCAATAAAGGCCAAGGTGACTCGTAAGAAATTCGAAGGAGCGTAATAACAAGGATCGTGGCGTTGCCTAAAAGTGAGAATATAATTTTATTTTATCTTCTATGTCTCTTCTCGGCCGAACTTTAGTATCGTTCGAAACAGAGACTGTAGGCTCGTGGAGTTTCATGCGAATGCCTTTGTGACGTTTAAGAACACCAACCTGCACTCAACATTTGTCAATTTGTACCAGTTGACAGTGGGTGACTACAACGTAATTTGTTTTCTTTTCATTCATCTTATAGTCTTCTTCATTTTTTGTGATGGAGCCCAATACTTCTATTCATGTAGCAAACACCACGCATCTATTTTTGCTACGGACGTTCGAAAGTTCAAAACAATTAAAAAATTGTTTGTGAGAAACAAACAATTTTCTAGCATGCATCTTTTTATCAGAGGAGCTAAATAACTGTGCGTCCGCTGGCGATAAACTGTAAGTAATTTTCTTCGTGGAATTTCCTGGAAGCCTTCAGCCCTCAGCTTCTTGGCTTGTTAACAAGCACGACTAGAAGCCAGCACGAAGGGAACTGCCTTCCTAGAGCTGCACAAATTGGTCTGGAAGAGCCAGGAGCATCTTGTAAACGCACAGCAAACTTTATGACCTCTCAAAAAAATCAATTGACTTTCCTGTAGCATGTCCACGAAGACATTCTCTCAATTTCTGCTTATTGTTGAAAATTCAGTACCAGCAAGTATGCTAAGAAATTGAAGCTGAGACCAACATGAACATTTACCCTGTTTTTGTTGGTCTCAGCTTCAATTTAGGTTGATCATATTGTGTTTAATTTATTTTGAGTTGCTCGATTTTGTTCGCTTCTGAAGTTGTACTCTATGCTGTGCTGAAGTTTTATAAGCAGTCAGATACGACAACGACCTCTGGGACCATTTTTATTGGGTATAGAAGCTCCAGATTTGGACAGACTGCAATTCTTTCCAATGCCAATAAAACAGAATGAAAGCTCACGGTTGCGACTAAGCCCGGAGATTCAATTCAAGTGCATATACGTTTGAAATAAACTTGCATATACCTAAGAATCATCATTGAAATGCATTTTGATTAAACAGTAGGTTCACTGTGTGGGCTGAGAAACGAGAAGATAACCATTAAGTTGTTCCTTCCCCATATTTTCTAAGCCTTATATTCTAAACCTCTCAAAATATGTTGAAAGGATCGTGCACCATTATTTCTGTTCATTTCCCTTCATTAAAGCTGTCAGTTTGTTTATGAGCTGGAAACTAATATTTCACATAAACAGACCTTGACGATGGCGAGTTTCAAAGCCAGGAGTTCAAGTACCTTTGCAAAGCATCGTCTCCAAAACGCTCCAATGCACGAAATCCAAGCCTGAGCTTATTTACTCCATCTCAAAGATATCAGTGTCAATACCTGTACCCCTATGTTTATTGGGAGTTTTGGCGCAATTTCACGCCGTATTTCACGGATTTGCAAATTTAGCATGACTACCTGATGATCAGATACTGATAAGGTAGCCATAGTCGACTATAATTTTTACGCCCCGGTACAGATATAAATCGTTAGACTCCTTTTCTCCGGCTTGTATCAGGGTGGACATTATACCATGGTCAAAATTTACTTGTTTAAAATGACTTGATGCAGTGCACGCATGTTCGCTAGCTGCAATAACCCTGAACCACACCTGTGCCATTAAGTTAAAATGTTTTCATCCGACGAATAAGATATAAATACCTATGTACACGCTTATTTCTAAGAAGAAATTGTTTTACTGACTTCAAAAGTTTAGAATACGAAAGCGTCCTACTAAAAATGAGAATTCTTTGTTTAGATTAGTTCATACTAAATTTCGATACATCAATATCGGATGCTTTGCTTGATACTAACGAGTACCAGTTCGCAAACCTTCTGTAAATGAAATCCACATAGTACATGGACTCATATCGGTGGGGCTAAATTACTTCATATTTACGTATTTTGAAATCGAAATTTGTTTACAACTTGCTCACCTTTATAACTACAGAAAAAATTGTGTTAAAGTTATATTAACAATGTGTTCCAATTCCTTCAATTACAAGCGGCCCGCAATGCAAAATTAGAACCATTGAGACCGAGTATTAAGGTCTCGATGAGCATATGCAGATTTTCGGCTTACACCACATAATGTTTGTTCGGGGTGTGGATGAAGAAGATTGTTGAGTGGGGAAATTGCGTGATATTTCTCTGAACAAAGTTCTTCCTGTCAAGCTAACCCCATAATGTTGAAAAAAAGACAGCCCAAAATATACAGAATAACTCATGAACGATTAGTTATTACGTGATATTTCCAGGAATTTTTTACGTGTGCTGGAATTTTTATTACGTGTATAAAATTTTCCAGTTCAGAGTTAAAATTTAAATGTATTGGGAAACATTTTAGTTCTACAGTGAAATATTTTCAAACTCGATGTTCGCAACTTAAATTATTTAAAGTTGTAGAGCATCAGAAAAGATGCAACAAAGCACCTGAAATATATTAATGTAGCAAATATGAGCAAAATTCAATAAGGAGCACAAAACTATGGAATTACAAAAAAAATACCAATTACGAGTTAAAAATAATATTGAGTGTGGCGCAGCGAATATTTTTCACTATTATGTACACTTAAAAAATGTGAAAAGGACAGTGTCATTTAGAAAAAATCCCAAGGAATGGCTGGGCTCCACTTTTATGAGGTCATCTGCAGTGCAGGGAGAAGCTCATGAAAACGAGCCTTTGAAATATTAGAATAGAGCAAAGAGGCCTAGCAAGCCTGCGTGCTGAGCGAGGCAAAGTCGGGGAATGGGTTCATGAGAAGGGGATTTTTAAGAATTTTGTAAAAAAATTGTAATGTTATATTGAAGGCATAATAAACATATTATAATAAAGACATAATGAACAGGTTATATTGAGGACATAATGAACAGATTATAATGACAACCTAGTGAACATTATTTTAATTATTTACTGTTATTGAGGTAAGCATCTTTAAAGACGAATACTCTCACAATACGGATACGGAGTTCGACCTCGAAGTATATCAATTACAATGTTGAAATTTCAGTTAAATTCCAACGAATGTTTGTTCAAAGCACGGAAAATGAATATTCATAGTAATAATACAAATAGAATTTTGGTTTATGTAGTAAATCGTAGAGTTAATGATGAATTCTAGTAGTTGAATCCGGTTAATTATTTACTTATTAACTTAGTCAGATTGTTAACTCCTGGCCATGAATTCAGAGGCTATTTATTTTGAGTGCATGACCATTATGTGTGTTTGAATAAAGTGAATTTTTTTTAATAAAAATCGCACAGTGCATAAATTTTGACCAAATAAATTTCATCGCCATAATTGAACTAGTGATAACTTACGTTACGCGTTTTAAAATTTCAGTTTTCAGGCCAGAATCGGATGGATCTATTTCCTAATAGAATAATATTAATGTGGACATAGATTCTGCTACTCACAATGTATGGCGCTGCTCAATGTCTTTTGAAAGCGGTAATAGACTTATTTTCGCACAAGTTAACTTAATGCATACTATATCATGTGTTCTTGAAGCCATCCAAGTCATTTCTATTATTAGGATTCAAATTGGTATGGAAGAAAGTTTCAGAAATTTTCAATGAAGAATATTTCTTTTCCAGATTTCGGCGAAGGAAACAGATTTTTGGTTCTCCCGGCAGCCGAGAACTATCCTGCATGCCAATAAACCAATCTCAGACGAAAAGCTTCACTGAGAAAGTTACGTCCCAAACTTTTACTCCTAATTTCCTCGAAAACTTTGATGCTTGACTTGATGGCAATAAATTTTTTACAGTTAAAATCTTCATACCTCATATTTTTCAGGTGTCTTTTCAGTTCATATACGTGAAATATCGTCTAAGTGTGTTTTTTTGTGTATCTAAATTCTTACTAGAAACGTTTTGACTGTTCAATGTAGCTATCGTACATTCTTTAACATGGTAAAATAAATAAATTTGAACGGCTGTAGTGTGTTTTAATTAATAAGCAATGACAGCAGTCACAGTCAAAATACCGTCACTTTTGCACCATATTTTTTCTCGCAACGCGATGTGAACTCAATAAATTACTCATTACTGTCTTGAAGAGCGTACACTTAATAATCCAGACCTGACCCTGGACTACCAGTATCGGTCCATCACTGTGTAAACATAAACTTTTTTATTCTGCTGTCATTTCTTGACAATGTCTTTAAGGCTTCTTGGTTTCTTCATTAAACGCCGCAGCCTCGTAATTTAGTTTATTGTATACTCGATTAACAGTTCTTTGAGCCTCGTTCTATGCCACTCACGGGGCTTTTCGCTGATGCAAGTTATCATCCCTAAGGTCCAGACCTGCGCCTCTGTCTGGAGTAAAATATACTGAAATTAATTTACCAATAAAGAGCTATACAAATGCTTTGAGATGCGATGTCGATTTTTTCCTTACCACAACGTAATAATTTGCTGTAAATCTACAGTTTATTTGAATCTATTTACACTGATTTGTCCCCTAGTACAGTGCTGTGCAGTCACCAAGTATGATAGGTTTGTATGACTAATGGTCAAACCTATCAACGTCTATTTTTTAAAGAATTTGGCCAAAAATTTGATTACTGTCTTCTCATCTTCTTATTTATTTGATCATATTAACATGCTCCTTGAATAGATTTTATTTTGAGTCATCCCAGAAAAATATGACATCTCTCAGTGAAAATTATGCAAATTCATCTGGCTAAAATTGCTTAGCTATTGATTTTACAAGCTAAAGTCAAGTCATTCTGCAACTAATGAGAGCATTCCAATCCCTGAAACCGCGCTTTGGGACGTAACTCTCACAGAACTTGTGAACCGGAAACATAATTTGGACGCCGGTTTTGTCACGCCTGCGTGTGTCGAACTTGGCACGCGTAGCCTAAAAATGCTCAGCATGTTTTGAGTTCCCCTCCGTGCGCGGCAAAACTCCGGGTGTTTTGTCACTATCCTGCTAATGAGACACAATTACCGGCTGCCATCGGCCAAATAAGAGCCATCATTTCGGTCCCTGATGATGTTATTTTTTTGTGCAAAGCTAGCAATCTGCGGCGTTGCTGAAGCATTAGTTTTTTTTCTGAAAAATAATGATGAAAAATGAAAACCTGTAACAGAGACCAAGGCATCAGACTGAATTTTTTTCACAGCTCCTTGCTGTGATGGGATTCATTTTTTCCTACAGAGTTTTTGAGGAAAAGGAACATTCTTAGGAGGAAATTCTTGCTATTAAGTAGGAAAAATTCCTACCGCTGCATTATAACAATTTTTTTTGTGTGTTTTTTATTGTATGCGATAGCAACGACAAAAATACTTATATCGCTCTGTAGAAATAATCACAATACGAAACTAATAAAAATGTTAGCTGAAGCTACTACAACTGACAGGATACAGGATTAACTTGTATACAATCTGTAATTTTCTGTCACAACAAAACGAAATAAAAATTAACTTTTTAACAATTAGCGTACAATTTTTCAGTAATAAGACAACACAATACTAATTCTTTGTTAACTCGGATGTAGGGTACAGGAATTTTTAGTGGAGTTTTTGACCAAAATATCGAGGATTTAAACAACTGGTTGGACTTCCCGCACCAACCTGTTCGCTACAGAGCTATGCAGACTACAACTGTTATGCAACAAAAGTCATTCGTTCTGGGAATAAAAGCACAAAACTTTTGGACCCGACTGCGCTCAACTTCAATCGGTTTGAAACCACTAGGAAAAATGCTGAAACTCCGAGGAATCAAACAGACCCTCTATCCAGTAAATAGTCCACACTTTACTTGCAGGATTATTATAAATCTATGACGGTGGCCCAGTTATTCGTAGTAAAATCTTGAACAATTTCAGGTAATCAGCAGCTGGAGTTAATTAATTTATTGGGTTTGAAAGCAAGAGCTAGCTTTGCCATTTTCCCAAAGAAAACAAGCTTAATTGTTCGGTCGATGAATGCAATGAGATCGCTTACACTTTCATTGTCAAATAGCTTATCATTTACAGTTATGATTTTAATTAATAATTAATTGAAAAACAGTTCATCTCTCAACAATTCGTGTGTTTATGTCATAATAGTAATGATACATTCATAGGTTTGCATATTCCAGGCAAAGTACGAGGTATATGTATTAGGTGCGTGTATCTTACGAGGAACAAAGTATCAAGTGTGGAGCGACGACTGGCACCGACTCACAAAAATAAACAATTAACCGAGAGGCGAGCTCGAGGGCTGGAGGAAACATAAACAGTAGGGTTTGAGAAGGGTTGCGGTGTATAGTTTCGTGGCTAAAGAAAGTGTCAAACAAGAGGCAAATTTGTTGCTAGAGACCTTGTGACTCTCGAGAATTACGTAGTCGTGTAACTCTCAAGTTGATTGAAGAGTGGGCGTGGTATATCACAGACGTTTAGAAACTTATTTCAGACCATTGGACAAAAAAGGAGGTTGGAAAATGGAAAAGATACGTGGGAGGAGCAAAGCTCATAAAAACGGTGGGAAGGATAGATGAGTAGGACTTGGGAACTAGACCTAGACAGCGATGTAAGCTATTGAAGCTAGAGCGACATCTAGGATATATGTATAGGTTTAGGGGTGTGGGTGGAATATGTGTAGATGTGATTAAAGGGGAATTAAATTAATCATCATACCGACGAATGACAGCAGATTTTGCACGTGTATCCACCTGTGTAAAGAGGGGAAGATTTAATTGTTCTACATCAAGGAATAGGAGGGAAAAAATTAGTGTTATTGTTAAGGTGTTGTAATCGTGAGTGTTAAACATCGAAGCCCATCATCAGCAACGAATCTCCAGGGTAAAGGAAAGTTATAATACTAATACTGTCAATGTAATCGAGGTTAGCGACGGGGCAAATCTCGTAATTTGATGAGAGCACTCATTGATTTAACTAAATTGTTCCGTGTGCACACTTAGCTATTCGGCTATTAAGTATGTAATTGATCGGTTATAGTGCACTGTTAATAGGATATCAAGTGTGGTTCATATGCCAAAATGTGGTAGATAACTCACATTTCCCATCCCGTGATAGTTAGAATAACATGTATTAAATTTTCTCTATGTATCATTATTCCCATCATTATGCCATTGAAAAGAAATATCGGGAGCCTTTTATCATTTCATGTATTCAGAGGATTAGAGTCTCTCAAGTGCAATTCCATATGTTTCTTGCATTTTATTAAATGTGTTATTTACAAGTATTAATTGAAATATAACGGAAGGACAGCATGCAAAAAAAACTATGCATTGAAACCAAGATTATGTAAATTATGAGAGAGAATGTATACGTATCGCCACACTTAGGTAACATGCCATTCTCGATTTCGAGAAAAATAAACATTTTTTCGTTCGAGTACGGTTAAGTCTGATGTTCATTAAATCAAATGAGAAAAAATACTATGTACAACCACACCACTGCCTGGATTTAATACGATTATTTGATACTTGACATTTGAGATTTTGGTATATGATATCATTGGCTCTCTTTGCAAAAACATAAATATTTAATTATGCAATGCCAAACACTGAACAAGAATATTTTTGAAACTTCCATTTGATCCTTTTTCTTTACCTTCATTGAGATGCATCGAAAAACAACACTAACACAACACAGAGGCTTAGAGCTATAAATCATTCGTGTGCCTCATTGCATACATCGCTTCAACAAACGAACATTGTGAGTGACGGCTTGTCGGCCATGAACTATTCACCACCCGCGTGAATAAATTATGGGATCTAAAAATAATTGTACTAAACTTCAGAACACTTGCACAAAATTTCCAATGTGCGAAAATTGCAAATTATTTCTTGTCAGTAAAATTGACCGCTAAACATTTATTTTTCTGCCCCGACCAATACTTTTTGGCAGAATAAGTTGCCGAATAATCTTTGTTGCTGATTTTTTTTTGTGTGCCGGTAATTGTTATAGTCGACGGAATACAGAGAATATATCTTATATGTTGGGAATAATTCATCTACACATGTGGTTTAAGTAAAAGAATTATCTTAAGTGTTGAGAAGCATGAGTCAGTTTAAAAAATGAAGGTAGTGATTTTCTTACGTATTGAATTCATGAGGGCTGGTATTAAAGTGTGAAAATTTTTATTAGAAATTTTTTAGTAATTCTAATGTCGAGTTCGATGATTGTCGTTTAGCGTGTAACAAAATTAGTAGTAGGATGATTAAAAATTTAAGCATAGTCTATGTACTTAACACATTTCGGAAGAATTAGTTAATGAAAACTAAAAAAATGAAAATGCACATGTTAGTTAATTTTTGCATGACTTGAAGGCAAAAGATAACATCGACATGGTCTGATTACTTTACGTTTTAAGAATAAAAAGCATTTCATCGTCATGGAATTGGGTGTCTTTCAAACAACAATGTTATAAAAGTAATAAAAAACGTTTACTAGGCAAATTATTCATTTGGATTCCATACATTTAGTTTCCCCAGAATGTGTACCTTTTTAATGGACATTGTAGCGATTCCAAAGTTGGGAAAGTTATGATTTTTTGAATTCCAATGAAAACACGTGTTTTTCATGTCATTCAGGAAAAACTATTGTTTTTAGTCATAAAAAGGGTTTATTTCAACGCTCTGACTCTCAAGTTTCTTTCATTCTAAATAGGACAATACAGGTGTTGTATAGAAACTCCAAAGCAATTAATATTATATGATATATTTTTGTAGCTAAACGTTCCAAAAAAAGACAAGTGTTTTCTCAACGAAGCTCTTCAAACTAATTTGTGCTATTTGCGATATTTTCCCACCACGCGACGAAAAGCGTAAACAATCATGAAATATACCACGTACTAGAAAATATATTTAAATTCTTTAATTTGCAGTGCAAATCTAATCACGTAAAGAGCAGCTCTTCGTAAGAAGTATTTTGTGATGCATTTATCCCACTTTTCTCTGTAAATTATACATCTCCCGGGATCCTAGCAACCTAACTCGTGATTTCCACGCTTTGATGACAAGAACTTTCAGCCGAGCGAGAAGTTTCACAAGTTTACTGGGTTTCTCAACACCTCTGTGAGCATAACAATATCGTGCTTGCAACAACACCTCGTAATGAGATGTTGACAACATTTGGCTTTGTTTAGCAACTCGGGACGCGGCAGGAACTCGGTCTTTCTTCCCTTTAGTGGCCATTCGACCGCTCGTTGTACATTGTCACAAGGTGGCATCTCGAAACTCCCATCCTAATTAATCCATTTGCCATTCTGTGTTATTGCAAAGATAGTGTAATATTGCTTGTGTACCACACGAATACTGTTATAATACAAGGTGGCTACTATATAATATCAACGAAAAACTTGTTTTTTAATGCAATTGATAGGGTTTACATACATTCAGATTTTATGCTCCATTATGTAAATTATTCTTGTGTGTGGTTATCTCAGCTAGAATGTTACGTCATAGCGTTTTAATCGCAGTAATCAATCATTTTAACATTAGTAACACCAATTAAAGGCTTATGGTCAGACTTATGAGCTTTAGATATGAAAATACTATGTTACATACGAATTTAGTGAACTACAACTTCGTGTTTTACAATCTGGTTATTCTGTACAATTTGTTTTCCAGTTGTACGATCGTAAATGGAAACTCACATTGAAACTTCATTGACTATTTTGATTTCAAATGTACACAAATTATTCATAAATGTGTTATTTTGATTTGTAGACAAAATAGCTGATTCTAAAATCCCACAAGAGAAGATGGAGTCTCCCGCTTGGTCTGAATCAAAATAAACGAAAGTTTCAATTGACTCGAGATCATTTTTATTAGACACATCGTTCAGAGACTGAAACATATTATTTTAGTTAATTTTAGTTCGGATTTGATAAACTTGACTAGTACAAAATGCTGACGTTTATTCGTGAGATACAAAGGACATCACTGCTGCTCTGGGCCTGCATTACTCTGAGGTGAGCAAACGAATCCAAATCGCGTTAAGTTCGATCACACTTTTTATGATTTCGAATGAGAACTTTCCAAAGTCCTAAAGTCTCTGCCTTAAAATTTCCATAAAAACTGATACTAAACTAAACAAAATCAAAACTACATTTGTTACTAAAAATGTGTAAAATTGCTCATTCACTGTTCACCATTAATTACAATAATTATCAATAAATTCTATTTAAATTTAAAGTGTTCCTTGAGTACAGCATTCGAAGATTTCCAATAAAAACAAAAACTATGATGGAAGTTCACTTTGTCCAAATAAACTCAGTAAAATTTACACCAGACAATCAGATGTGACGTACTTTATTTTTAATTTCTACTACAGGGTGTCTCAAAAAAATGTACTCACCCTTTAACCGTTGCTAACATGCTGTCTTCTTTGTGTTGCAGGTGTGAGGTTCGAACCTTTGCGAACATGATTAAATGTGATTAAAAAATCATGTTCGCAAAGGT
>VCRD01003268.1:1767-12095 GCA_006783055.1 Trinorchestia longiramus | reverse complement strand
CACGCTGTTCCCCTCACAACAGAACACGCTGTTCCCCTCACAACAGAACACGCTGTTCCCCTCACAACAGAACACGCTGTTCCCTCTGCTGTTCTTCACGCTCATTGAGAAGCAACGACGCGTACAACCGCCTACACACACCGACGGTAGATGAGGAAGTGTGTAATTGATACAAACAAACAGGAGTGTTTGGTTTGTTGCCCTACTGAAGTGTTAGTGATGGTGTAGTATTAGTTTAGACAGGGTCATTATATCCTCTTTTTCCTTCTGTCTCTTTCACTCACTCTCTCTTACACACTGTCTATCTCTCTCTCTCTTTCTATCCATCTATTTATGTATACATTATTTTTTCAACACAATGTTTTACCCATTTTTCATGTTTTCCCATCTGTTTATCTCTTCCTCTATATCTTTCTGGCTCTCCCTCCTTTTCTTTCTATCTCTTGCTCTCTAGCTTTCTATTTATTTATTTCTCTCTGTCTCGGTGTACAGCAGCCAAAACAAACAGTAGACATTAAAATGACCTCAATACTTTCCACAGCCTTCCATTATGTTAACGGTAGTTAAACCAGCAATACAATAATAATAATAATAATAATAATAATAATAATAATAATGCATTATGTCAACCACTGCACCAGCAGCAGCCCTGTCTGCTTCACTAACTCCGAAATAACTTCATATAAGCTTAATTGACTTTCAATTAACAATTATAATTACATGCTAGTAACAATTAGCATCCATTCAGTACTGAGGATCGAATCCATAATTAAAAGGTCTTCTGAATATTCCTGTACGTTATTTGTATTCCATTTTCTCATATTCCCAATTATTAATTATTATTTGTATTAATTATTATTTGTATTTCATTTTCTCATATTTTCAATTATTAATTATTATTTGTATTAATTATTATTTGTATTTCATTTTCTCATATTCCCAATTTCGTCGTGAAGGAATTTTCAAAAACTGAAAAATATTGATCACAAGCCGTGCATATATTAACATTTCATGTTTACCAAATGTTTTTTATGTTGCAACAATGTTTGTTAATGAAAAGTAAATCCATAAAGACTCTTAGAGAAGCCTGTGACTGCAATACTAGGATTCTCTCTAAAATTATGTGTCATCATTTAACAGTACAGCGTGTCGCAAAAATATATATATTTTAAAAGGCTGCAGTTTCAATACTACTGGTGCTAGGAGGCTGGGACAAGTCTCATTCCAAAGAGCCAGATTTAAAGTTTTATTTTGTGTCCAGAATACGTTGTTACCTATCTTTTGTACACATTATGAATATCAATAGTTTTCAAACTACAGCTTTTAAAAAATGTTTACATTTATTTGAGACACCCTACAAATTTTAATTCTTCAAATCATGTTTGTCACAAGTTAAAATGTAGAGGAAAATAGCGAAGGCAAAAAATCTTCCGTTGAAATTGTACAAATGAAAGGAAAAAGTTTAGCTGGAGAAATTTTAATGTAGTGTCAAAGTTTATAAAAAATTGGAACATAATTTCTAGAAATGGTGTGATTAATTTTCTCAAATGAGAAGTTGGAGTTATTGAACACTAACTCTGTCACAGACCCTGCACTAACTCTGTTATAGACCCTGCACTAACTCTGTCACAGGCCCTCCACTAACTCTGTCATAGAACCTGCACTAACTCTGTCATAGACCCTGCACTAACTCTGTCATAGACCCTGCACTAACTCTGTCATAGACCCTGCACTAACTCTGTCATAGACCCTGCACTAACTCTGTCATAGACCCTGCACTAACTCTGTCATAGACCCTGCACTAACTCTGTCACAGACCCTGTACTAACTATGACATAGACCCTACTCAGACCAAGACAGGATGTATGGATTACTATCTAGAGCGCGTTGAAATTTCCTAGTGTTAATCACCTAGTTTTAATCACCTAGTGTTAATCACCTAGTGTTAATCACCTAGTGTTAATCACCTAGTGTTCATCACCTAGGGTTAATCACCTAGTGTTAATCACCTAGTGTTAATCACCTAGTGTTAATCACCTAGTGTTAATCGCCTTGTGTTAATCACCTAGTGTTGATCACCTAGTGTTAATCACCTAGTGTTCATCACCTAGTGTTAATCACCTAGTGTTAATCACCTAGTGTTAATCGCCTTGTGTTAATCACCTAGTGTTAATCACCTAGTGTTAATCACCTAGTGTTAATCACCTAGTGTTAATCACCTAGTGTTAATCACCTAGTGTTAATCACCTAGTCTTAATCACCTAGTCTTAATCACCTAGTCTTAATCACCTAGTGTTAATCACCTAGTCTTAATCACCTAGTCTTAATCACCTAGTGTTAATCACCTAGTCTTAATCACCTAGTGTTAATCACCTAGTGTTAATCACCTAGTGTTAATCACCTAGTTTTAATCACCTAGTGTTAATCACCTAGTGTTAATCACCTAGTGTTAATCACCTAGTTTTAATCACCTAGTGGTAGTGTTTAAAAGCGTTAGCTCTGCAACACTGCATCTTCTTATCTCTGTTCAAAAAACTAACTTCCATTGTTCCATAATATTCTGGAACGTCTATTACTTCAAGGAAAGTTTTTTGCTAAAGTAATAGACGAAGGAAAGCTAAGTAGTAATAATCTCTGTCTCGTGACTGCAGTACGTGTCTCGTAACTGCAGTACGTGTCTCGTAACTGCAGTACGTGTCTCGTAACTGCAGTACGTGTCTCGTGAGTGCAGTACGTGTCTCGTAACTGCAGTACGTGTCTCGTGACTACAGTGCGTGTCTCGTAACTGCAGTACGTGTCTCTGACCAGTCTCACACATTCCTCACTAAGACAACACTAACAAAACAGAGCCCAACAAAAGGATAATAGGATAAGTATGATTAGTTTATGTTTCGCTTGAATAACTCATCACAGAGACGGCCAGAATAACGAGGCACTTTCGCATGATGCCATCACTATTTCAATTGTTTGTGTCAAGCACCAGTTGTTTGTGTCAACCACCAGTTGTTTGTGCCAACCACCAGTTGTTTGTGTCAACCACCAGTTGTTTGTGTCAACCACCAGTTGTTTGTGTCAACCACCAGTTTTTTGTGTCAATCACCAGTTTTTTGTGTGATTCACCAGTTGTTTGTGTCAATCATCAGATGTTTGTGATTGCCCATAGCTTGACAATCCCAGCAATCCCGGCCCTGGATTGCATCAGTATCAGGGCCTTGGATTGCATCAGTATCAGGGCCCTGGATTGCATCAGTATCAGGGCCTTGGATTGCATCAGTATCAGGATGTTGCGACCGCCATCAAAAATGTATTGATTTTAAGAGACAAATTTTGAATTATTAACAGTTGAATTCATCATGCACGATAAAATGTAAACGATCATGACTTCGTTTATTCAACTGAAATGTTGCAAGAATTTTGCTGTGTAATTTTGTGATGTGTACAGCAAGATTTTAAGCATGACACCTTTAATGCAGGCTCTATTAAAATACAGACAGTGTTCGATTTGTTCACTGACCTGCTTAAAGTTCAGTCCTGTAATTCTTCACAAAGTATTTAAGTTCAAGTTTGACACTTCAAGACACTACAACAGCGGCAGGTTTTTCCTAACAAGTATTGCTAAAAAAATAGATCCTAGCTGTTTTATCATCGAATTGTGTTGTGTCTATAGAGGGAGCTTGATCAAACATCTGTTGTCATATCATTTTTAGCATCTATTGTATTATAATTTATAGCATCTTTTGTGTTATAATTAATAGTATCTATTGTATTATAATTTACAACAACTATCGCACGTAGTTGATAAAGCTTGTATGGATAGGCTTACATATCTATCAATATTAAGATGCTATAAAAACTGAAGAATTACGTTCATTAACCCTTTAATACAGTACACATGTAACTGAAAATATTAATGCAATATATGTCATAATTATATATCACAGACATACCTGGTATTTTTTTGAGTATCAATAAACCAATCAGCGGCAGAAAACATGCTTGTATTTGCTATCTAAAAATTGTATCTCTCTGGTAGCATGATGCGAAAACTTAAGTCACTTCTGGCAAAATGCTTTACCATCATCCACTGCATTTACTATTATTTATCCTTATTCATTTACCCTCAACGGAAGTTAACTTACAGCCTGAAATTATCTACTAATACGTTTTTGAAGCACCAGTTTATATTGAGGTATAATCAATGAGGATGCATCGATCTAAAAATACAAGAATGTGTATGGGTGCTTCATGTCATTAGTTCTGAATATACACTTTGTCTCTCAGGCCTAATTTTCAAAGCCACAAGGGTAATGTTGTTCAACTAAATATCTTCTCTTCTATGATATTGCTTCGATATTAAACTGCAAACTTGCCTTCGTGAGTTAAATAGTATTGTATTGTCAATTGTTGTTTTAATTATTAAAGCCAGTGATTCTTGCTAATTTTGTGTGGAGTTATGAACACATGAAATCTAAAAAAAAACATTACATGACATTGGTCGTTGATAAACAGAGTATATGAAGAATTAATTGTTATCGCCATTCACACTCATACAAATTTACGCATTGTATTTTTTTGACCAAATTCGAGTCCACATTTTAGCGGGGTGGGATAAAATGAAAATTTCTCCTGCTTTTCCCGTCCGTCATTGCGTTTTTTTCAAAACCTAATAAATTTACCCTTTAAGCTTAAAGCATCACCTTCTCGAAAGACCAAATTCCTTCTTTTTTGAAAGGACAAAACTGTTTTCGGTATTATCAAGGTGTATTTCGCGAACCCTGCACGGTCATCCAATTACTCAGTGAAAAGATGACTTCTGGAAGACTTGAACTGGAGATTAGCGAGACAGTTTGTGTTACGCTTGGTCGGGCCCAATACAGAGCCCTGTGGGACACCCTAGTTCTTCCAGGTCACCTTCTTGCCTCCCACACTTCTGCTCTTTGCTGTCGATTTTCCGTTACCAACGGTGCCAATAAGTAGTAATTTATCTAGGAGAAAAATTGATATAAGTTTTAGTTTATACTTTTAGAGGAAGAATGCTGATTCGGTTTGATACCCGTCGATTTTTGGTGCTGATGAATACTTGATAATAAATTATAATTCTGTTGTGTTATCCAAACAATAAGAGAAAAATTTATGTATTTATAAGGTTTCTATTAATCTTTTTAATATGATCGTTTTATTGCACATGAACCCTCGAACAATTAACTAGAAGTCAATTAGAAAGTGAGCTTCGTAATAAAAGTTCTGTCCTTAATTTTTCAAGCTCAAAATGAAGGCTAAGTGTCATTCGTTATGGATGTCCACAGAAAGTGTAATCAAAAGAGAAGTTGAGTATAATACTTACTCTTTATTATAAATAAAGATGTATTTAGAGCACTCTTTTGACAGAAAACCGGAACGTTTAGACACTGTTGATCACGGTATATGGAAAACTCAGCGGAGAAAAATATCTTAGACACTTCTTAAAGAATTTTAATCATTACATTTGTTAAACTTACGTGTTAGCAACAGCATGAACAACAGGATGAACCACAGCATGAATAACAGTATGAACAACAGCATGAACAACAGCATGAACCATGGATAACACACTAAAATATTTAGATATTCCAAGAAAAATGCAATAATGAGACGTCAAGGAAAAGACTAGAAACAAGAAATTAATAAAAGCAAGCGTGACGTTTACATATAATACATTAATCATAATTGTGACGTGCAGAGCTGTGGAGATGATCCTAGTCAGATTATGGAGATTATAGTAATAAGATTATTGAGATTATAATGAGATTATTGACAGTATGGCCATGAAATTATTGAGATTACAGCAATGAGATTATTAAAGTTAAAACAACGATATTATTGAAATTATAACAACAAGATTATTGAGATAATAGCTATGAGATTATAACAACCAGATTATCGAAATCAAAACAATGAAATTATTGAGAGTGTAGCTATAAGATTAGTGAGATTATAACAATGAGATTATAACAACCAGATTATCGAAAACAAAACAATGAGATTATTGAGATTGTAGCTATAAGATTATTGAGATTATAACAATGAGATTATAACAACCAGATTATCGAAATCAAAACAATGAAATTATTAAGAGTGTAGCTATAAGATTAGTGAGATTATAACAATGAGATTATAACAACCAGATTATCGAAAACAAAACAATGAGATTATTGAGATTGTAGCTATAAGATTATTGAGATTATTGAATGAAGCTCATAACAAGTGTACCTCACATACTAATCGCATTAAGCTTTTTGTATAAAACCTGCTTCCAGTCATTACGAATTTCATCTTCCGTACTGAAGAATTAATTTGTTTCAATGTGGATTGTGCATCCATTCTGAACTCCTCTTTTTCAGTATGAATAGAAATGAACTTGTATTTTCCCGAATTAATAAATAGTGAATGCAGGTTCTTTTTTGCTGATATATGATGAATACATTATTTCTTACAGCTATGTGATGCATGCATTACTTTTTATTACGAATATACGTAAATATGTTAAATGAATTTTTTCTTGGGAATAATTAATGAAAGCATCTTTTATTTTCTGCTCATGAATGAATGAACTTTTTTCTTAATACGTGAATTATGAATTTTTCTTTTCTTTGAAAATATGTGTCATTTTAATGACATGAATTCATCTTTTCCTTACGAATAATTGAGACCACGTGACTGACATACATGCCACGTGTACATAACACACATATGTGCCACCCACTTGTAAAGTATTCCACACACTCCAACACACAGCACATACAACACACACACAAACACACAAGACTATGTAGATGCCCCACAACACACAGCACATATAACACACACAAACACACAAGACTATGTAGCTGTCCCACAACACACAGCACAGACAACACACACAAACACACAAGAATATGTAGCTGTCCCACAACACACAGCACAGACAACACACACAAACACACAAGAATATGTAGCTGTCCCACAACACACAGCACATACAACACACACAAACACACAAGACTATGTAGCTGTCCCACAACACATAGCACATATAACACACAGACACACACACAAGACTATGTAGATGCCCCACAACACACAGCACATATAACACACACACGCACAAGACTATGTAGATGCCCCACAACACACAGCACATATAACACACACACACACACACAAGACTACTCGTATGTAGATGCCCCACAACACACAGCACATATAACACACACACACACACAAGACTATGTAGATGCCCCACAACACAGCACATATAACACACACACACACACATGACTACTCGTATGTAGATGCCCCACAACACACAGCACATATAACACACACACACAACACATACACAAGGCCACCTGCCTGTGCAAGGGAGCGTTTAAATGAAGTCTTGTGCGCATCAGCAGCAGCTGTTCCGAATAAAGCAATCAACAGTCCCTCGAAATGGACTCTAATGAGAACTAAAAAGTAGTATCAGTGTCTGAAGGAGGAGGAGGGACGAGGAGGGAATGGGGGGCTCTTGTATGGACCTTAATTGGTTCTTCTTTCATGATGCCAAAGTTCGTCTCTGAAAGTGTTCCATTCTTTTTCCAGCTCTTACCGCAATTTTTGGGTTCTTTTTATTCTTTTTTCCGTTTTCTATTGAGTTGCTGATGTTTTGTGTTCTTTTTCTTGCGCGCTGCCCACGCGTCGCGGCACAAGAGATGCTCGATGACTGGCTTATTTGAGTCTGTGTGCCATAAACGTACCCACAAAGCCTACGTAATTTAATATGCTAATAAGAGTTTGATGGCGAAATGATGCCTAACGATCCTATACCTTATGCTCTCTCTCTCCCTCTCTCCCCCGTGCATCACGGTTTGTCGTGCATCACAATATGCATCAGCAGATCATCCATTAAGAAACTGTGGGGCAACAACTGTCGTGGTAGAACAATAAGACCGTGAGCAAGCATGATGCATACTGTATCATGCTGTGGAGGTATGAGCATGATGCATCGTATACTGTATCATGCAGTGGAGGTATGAGCATGATGCATCGTATACTGTATCATGGTGTGGAGGTATGAGCATGATGCATCGTACACTGTATCATGCAGTGGAGGTATGAGCATGATGCATCGTACACTGTATCATGCAGTGGAGGTATGAGCATGATGCATCGTACACTGTATCATGCAGTGGAGGTATGAGCATGATGCATCGTACACTGTATCATGCATAAACTAGATTGATGCAATCTCACTGCATAAACTAGATTGATGCAATCTCACTGCATAAACAAAACTGATGCAATCTCACTGCATAAACTAGATTGATGCAATCTCACTGCATAAACTAGATTGATGCGATCTCACTGCATAAACAAAACTGATGCAATCTCACTGCATAAACTAGATTGATGCAATCTTGACACCATGAGGATTTCAGCATTACATGCAATAATTCATATGGCGTTTAGAATGATATATTAGTGTTATTAAGAGAAGGATGAGCACAATACGAAACACATAATCTGGACATCATCACACCACTGATGTCCTGAATATCCTGAAATATCCTAGATATCCTTAAATATTTCTGAATATCCTTTGGTATTTCCAAATATCCATAGATATTCCACGAATATCCATGAATATTCATGAATATTCATGAATATTCCTACACCCACAACGCGTTAGACTTGATAGAAAGACCTGCGGATTACCGTAATTGATCAGAATATTCTAATAGCTGAGAATTTTATTTCATGTACGAAGGTAACTGAATTAATGTTTACAGCCACCGTAGTCGAGTGGTATGCGGCCCGTGTTCTGTATCGGGTCTCTGCTTGTGCAGAAAGACTGCGTGCGGGTTTGAAACCCGGCAATGAATACGAGCTGTTTCTCGTTTCACGCCGTGAGCTCGCACTTATCGGTAAGCCCTCAACTCCCCACCCATGGACACATCCCAGGATCGTCGCATGGAACTCACCATCATCCTTACTCTAAGAATATTAACCTTAAGAATTTGAAAAACCAATGTACTAAATGTCTATGTACTGTGTACTTGATTGGAAATAAAGATTGTTTTTTGAATGTTTACTGTATGTTTACTGAATGTTTACTGGATTTTTACTGAATGTTTGCTGAATCTTTACTACATGTTTACTGAATCTTCAGAGTATGTTTACTGAATCTTTGCTAAATCTTTACTATATGTTTACTGATTCTTTACTGAATCTTTACTGAATCTTTACTAAATCTTTACTGAATATTTACTGAATCTCAACTGCATGTTTACTAAATGTTTACAGCATATTTTAAATACGCATTTATACTTGCATGTACTGGTATACATTGCATATGTTTTGTACCACTCATTCATTTTCATGCATACAACCTAATCTGCAACGTGAAAAATTAATTACGCTTGAATGTCAAATTGAAGAAATTATTGGAAATTTAAGCATATTTGCTTTATTTTGTGCATGAGACCAACTCTATATTAAATTTGTTTACCTTGTACAAGGACATGTATTAATATGAAATTTGAATCAGCAGTTACTACCAGCTCCATCCACAGTTTTACGTTGAACAAAGCATGCACCCACACATTGTATGCGAAAACTCATTTCAAATAGTTCTAGCCCAGCCCTAAAGTCCAAGCCCGTGACTGTCCTCCTCCAAGCCTAGCCCTAAAGTCTCTAGGACTGTCACGGTTCTAAAGTCCAGCCCATGACAGTCCTGCCAGCCCTAAAGTGCCAGCCCGTGACAGTCCTGACAGTCCTGGCAGTGCCAGCCCGTGAGAGTCCTGGCAGTCCTGGTCCTGGCAGTCCTGGTCCTGACAGTCCTGGTCCTGGCAGTCCTGGCAGTGCTAAAGTGACAGCCCTGGCAGTCCTGGCAGTGCTAAAGTGCCAGCCTGTGACAGTCCTGACAGTCCTGGCAGTCCTAAAGTACAAGTCTGCGCATCACGGTCAGTATTTGCTTAGCTTGGGATGGAGGACCGCGACGTGTTTGCTCTCCACACAAAACTTCAAACAAAACTCAACAGCTTGACAAACAACTCGCTAAAGAAACGTCATGTGTTCAACACACAACTGCTAGACACAATTAGCACAATCGGTTGAAGGGCCAGAGGCTGGACCGCAACGCCTGGTGTTCTCTTCGTTTTTCTTCAAATGAACTGTTGATTCTGACAACACGATTGTGGTGTACCGAGCTGCACCGTGTCCTGGTACCAGGGGTGTACCAAGCTGCACCGTGTCCTGGTACCAGGGGTGTACCGAGCTGCACCGTGTCCTGGTACCAGGGGTGTACCGAACTGCATCGTGTCCTGGTA
>VCRD01003267.1:11046-65013 GCA_006783055.1 Trinorchestia longiramus | reverse complement strand
AGGGTTCAAGAGGGTTCAAGAGGGTTCAAGAGGGTTCAAGAGAGTTCAAGAGGGTTCAAGAGGGTTCAAGAGGGTTCAAGAGGGTTCAAGACCCTTACGTAATATACAAGCCTCCAAGACACACACCATAAAAAATTGTAGAAATCAAAAAATATGCAGCGTTCATAAAATAAGTTTTGCATTGACCTATCGCAAGAGAAATTAATGAAATAATGGAAGGGTCTCACATTTATATCTTTCGTTACTACCATAAACATTTTCATAATGCTTCCACGACAAGAAACTATAAAATACTAAACACAAATCTGTGAACACCTTACCTTTTTTTAGCTTGATTTTGCTGTTCGCTCCATCAACGGCGTCCGTGAGATTAGAGAAGTGGATTTTGTAGTTTCGGTCCTCCACATCAGCAACCAGGAGGCTAAAATGCCGCTCACTGTATGTAGGCTTCAGTTTACTCTTATCAGAGACTTCCAGGCCAGGAAGGTCAATGTAGATCTTAGCAAACTCCTCAGACTCGTCAAACGCTGCCCGAACACAAAACGCATCACTACAAATACGCCAAATGAAAATGCAGAATGAAATTTTCGTTTCATACATCATATAAAAGGTATAAATGCAGAGTAAGACTTATTTGTTTCCCAAATCACAATCGTACCGAAAAAATTTCAAGCGGTTACCATTATTAGGGTTGTTTAAGGTAGCATACTCTCGAACCATAAAAATCAATGTCTTTTTTTCGTCGTGATATGTAGAGTGTATTGATTTGCAACGACACCCTCGTGTGGTGTTCATACTGTTTGTTACTCAACACCCTAATCTGCAGTTGAACTCCCACCTTTTTCAAGTTTCAGCGAACAAAACATTTAACCCTAGACATATCAACAAATATGTATCACATCGCGTGGCGCTGTATGATCATCAACTTTTTCTTATTTATAAACTTCTATTTCCTTACTTATTAATTACTAGTAGACCCACATGTGAATATTCATGTGTTTTTTACTGAATTTTTCGTTTGATTTGCCAGTGGACGCGGGCTTTGCGAAGGAGTTTCCACATTGAAGGATGTGCCTTTGGTATCCACAATACTTACAATACATGCATACCCTACCGAATTTCCTGTAAATATAACAAACTGCGTTTACTTATACTATGGAAATTCACCTGCGTGCATGGCAGACAACACAACTAGTCTCCTCACCATAGTTAGTGATGGTGGTGGTCGGCAGTTGACTTTCGTGGGCATCCAGGCCAGTCTCTGCCTGACACAACATCAGCCAAGGAGATTCCTTCTTCACTTTGGCTGGCTTTGTGGTTTGCTTTTCAAACTCGTTCCCATCCTGAAAATGTAGTATACAATAGTTAATTTAGAAGTACTAAATCAAGTAAAAATGAATGCTGAAAATTATGTATACAATGATACAGTTATGCACTTATTACCACTCAAACCAAGACTAAGCATCCTGAAAATGTCGTATACAATAAAGTTAATTCAGTAGTACTTGATCAAATAAAATGCATCCAGAAGACGTTGTATATATACAATAAAATGTCTGTAGCAGTACTTGAGATAAGTCAAGTCAAAATTCATCCTGGAAATTAAACATAAAATTATATATATCTAATAATACTTGAATCAAGTACAAATGCATTCTAGAAACAAGAGTATACAGTGAAATATATCTATTATAGCAGTACTTGAATCACGTGAAATGCTATCACTAAAATAACTGTAGGCTAGATACCTTCCGAATAAAATCTCTTAAATATTTTTGCAGCTCGATCAGAAACACACAGATATTTTTATGAATAAAATAATGGAAAAGTTACAGAAGTATCATAATATAAGTAATAACACCAAAAGAATACAGCATATCATTACCTCAGTCTATATTATATGATCGCCACTCATCCCTATGCTACAAGGGTAGACATGAGTAACTAAACTAGATTCATAAAGGATACAACAACATAACTTCCTGAAAAAACGAAGGAACTCCCTTGAAAAAAGGAAGTTTTGTTGCTGCACCCCGTATATACCAGAAATAGGGGCAACCCCTGACGAATATCCCCTAACATGTGCAGGACAATGAGTGATTGAAGTAAAAAGAACTGTCGTAAACACAACTCCCGTTCAGGCTTACAAAAATAATAACTCCGTGGTGTTCAAATATCTGGTTGTGAAAGGAAATTTTCAAGAAATTTTAAGCAACTAGTGTGATTCAGTAAGACTTATTTACACAAGTAAATACAATATTTACTTATATACTACGCATATACACGAAATGACCATATTTTCCAGCTAAGGAATACTGAATATCACAAGTAGTAGGTAAACAAATACAACTAATTCATTTTTCCAATCTAGTTCGAGAGCAAGACAGAAACTGATAGATCATTTTTATTTGCCATCTATATTCCCAACACAACTTTAGTCAAATTCTGATGCACCTAAAAAACAGGCAAACATGAACAATAGAAATCGTACCGACAAAGAGAAAAGGAGCACAGCCATCATCTCTTCACACTGAACCAAGCGGCTCTTGAACTCAGCCTTGGTCATCTCCTGCTTGACTATTTCGTCAGAAAGACGTTGGATCTCCTTTTGCATTGGAAGCATCATCTGAACCAGGTCTTCACGCAGGGCTTCTCTGCTGGTAAGTTCCAAGAGCTTCTCCAGTGGCTGGAGCTTTTCAAACACCTGTGAAACATGAGAACTACATTAGACAAACATCAACATACATAGTAACAACATGCTACTAGAATAGAATAGAATAGAATAAGGCAATAGGAACGAGCCGTTTGGCCCATTCTTGGTTCAATACCGAAGTCCTATGGTGATTTGTTTTTATGGCAAGATTAGGATCATGATGATGAAGTTGCAATTTTAAGGTTATGTCAATATTAAAATAATAAAATTAGAACTTGAAAAACCAATATGTCAGGTAGCAATAAAAACTCACCAAGCTCAGTTTTTTTCATGGCCAGATTTCGAGTTGCAAGTCAAGAATCAAATTAGCCTCTTAATATCTAATTCACAGTACAGGGTGGGGACTTCAAATTGTCGTCCTCTCATATTCATGATGTATTCCATTTTACTTTTCAGATTATCTAAGTGTAATACGTCATTAGAAAGCTACAGAAAGCAGCTAATTGTCAGTAATGAGTTTGAAACGATGGAGCAAACATACGCGGAGTTATCTGAAATTTCGTTCACTGAGGCAGAAGTGAGATGTGCCGTGGTCATGGCCCTGGTTCACAACAACGGGGAAGTGAACAACAGAACCATCGCCATCACCGTCGGGGTCGACATGAGGTCATCCAGCGTACTCGTAAGAAGTTGGAGGAGAGTAAGGATCCCGTGGAGTTTTCACAAAGGCTCCAAAGTCTGTGGACGACCGGCGGAAGTCGAAAGATGCGGATTTTGTCAAGAGGGTTGAGACCATGATTGACAACGACCCCTCATGACCATCATAGAGACTGTGGTGTTGCCCTGGATGGAGCAGGTGGCCCGGGACAGGCCCTGGGTGTGGCAGCAGGACAGCGCTCCTTGCCATGTCTCCAACCGCTCCCTCGCCTGGCTGGTGTTAAATATCCCAGCAGCCCGGATTTTAACCCAATGGATTATTTCTCTTGGTGTGTTTTAGAGAATCAAACTAACCGACGCTTTCATACCACCAAGGCGTCTCTCATCGCCTCCAACAAGAAGCACTGCACCTCCATGGACAGGGAGATTGTGAACGCCTGCGGGAGCTTCAGGACCAGGATCGACCGCGTCATCGAGGCTGAGGGCAGCTATGTCAAGTACAATGTGTTCCTGTCATCAAATCCTTCATTCTGTTCTTCATTTGAAATAAATATCTCAAAAATTTACCGTTTTATGTTCTTTTCATTAAAAACTGAACTATGGCGACAATTTGAAGTTCCCACCCTGTACACATAAATATGACTCATGATACTTAATGATTATACAAGTTGCTATGCAAGTATTCCATGTCTTGCATTACACAAGCTTACCTGCTTTTTATCATGCAATAACTCATGATATTTTATCGTTTTCTCACAGGCAAGGATTTCAGTGTCAAGAAAAGTTTTAACTTTTTTATTCTTGGCTTCATGATCCCTCAGCCTTTTCAGCTCCTGCAGGTAACTTTTGTCCTGCAAAATAAAAAAAAAATTAATGTAGGGAAGGAGAATTGCAGTCCAACACATCAGTTTTAAATAAGCATACTATATGCCTCATTTGAACTTACTATAGTGACAGCTGCCTTTTATGTAGAATGAGAATTGAGTAATAAAATTGGTTGTAGAGAAAATATATTAAAAAGTAATTTCCACAAAGAATAGCATATTCCAGATTCAAATTTAATGCCAAGCAATGAATATTTCATAAGATGTAAGCATTTTTGCCAGCAGAGCTAACAGTTTGAAACTGTAAACTTACAAAATGCTATAGTTTAATGAATCATATATGTAAACAGAAATACATCATCAATAAAAGTGCAAACTTATAACTTACCCATTAGTATTATCACTAATATATATTAGAATGCATAAAATGTTTGCAACACTTGTGCAAACATTGTTGCATAGCAGACATACAAGTACAACATCTTGTGCATGTAACATAGGCATATACAACAAGACATGAACATTTTAAGACATAAAAAATGCTTCATTATATCTAGTCCCAGACTAAAATCAGTCTGAGACAATCAACATACAGGATACCTGTAGAATGCATACTGCACCTGTGTACCAGGCTTGTTTAAAATAATTACTCAAGGCCCACCCTTCATCATTATTCCATGCAAAAAAACAGCAAGTGAGAGCATCACTGGAAGAGTCAGCTTGTCATAAACAGACCCTCAAACTTGGAAGGTACTCATACTCTAATCCTAATGACTGGCTGTTCAAAGTCACAGTTTCTTATTCCATGCATGCACTAGGAAATTAACCATTATACCCACAACAACCATGCATTCTTTATCCAGCTCTACAAGATAGCCTATACCAAAGTCCTCTTCAACACACCTGGCATTTCACTGGTTCTCTCCATACTGTTCACAAACCAGACCTATAAAGCTCTCTTGCTTGTGCTCATGTTCTTTTTTTTGGAAAATCAGGTGTTCATGTCATGTTTAAGTTAACATAGGCACACAGAATTTCTAGAAAAAAAACACATCATGGCAAAAAATTTGAAATTTTACATGAGAACATTTTTCCAAAAGAAAAAATAAAATACATTTATAGAAAATGTATTTAATGAAATACATATATAGAGATTAGAAAAACAATTTAGAAATTAGAACTTAAAGACCCACTTAAGCAACATCAAATAATACTGATATAGTACAATAATAATATTATTATTACAAACATGAAGATTCATGTATTCTTACAGGCATACAGATAAAAAGTGCAGTACATCAACTATGAAAACTGGAATTATTATGATTTACAAAAATTTATGGTCATAAATATTCTTGAAGGAATATGTATGATTCTCACCTCAGCAGATTTGTCATCACTCATGATGTACGATTGTCTATGACGAATAGACAAACCTTGAAAAAGGCTTAGGTTCACAACAGAGCGTCTAAAAAGCACAACTGAGAAGTGTTTGATTTATGATGATAAAAATCTGCTCTTTGCTGGAAAAAGTGAATATTCAGAAGTTAGTCACCCAATACAAGCACCCCAAATATCTAGATCTATTTCTCAAATTCAGCAGCGACCTCAAAAATACAGCAAACTTACACTTGCTCTCTAAAGAGCTTTCCACATTTTTACATTTCACAGTGAGATGGCAATGCATGTTGGATTACGAAAAAACTATAGTAGATACATTTACATATCACTGATAAATTAACGCCTACAGTCCACTCACGACCTCGCGTCAGCTCACGTTCTGACAAGTAGCAAGTTAAGAGCAAGTGGCATCATTGAAACGAGTACGTAGTGCGCGGAATTGCGACTGTAAGCCGGCGTAATCGAGTACTAAACGAGTTCTGAACACGTACGTTTTGTAGGTATGTGTACCATATCCATGATTTGTGTATCATTAATTCCTTATTCGAGTGCATGAGATACCTTACATGCAATATTTTTAATAACAACTTAAACTATTAGAAAAAACAGATCTATAGCGTATAAGAAAATCAAGCCCATCTCAGCATTGAAATACTCAGATCGAAGTGGAACAACAAAGCAGGTTCAATCCTGTCGTGTATGTGTAATACTAGAAAAACAACTTTTGCGGATCATAAAAAAGCGTTTAAGCAAGTGCCAGATTTGATTACGATAGTGCCAAAATGACCGTACATACTTGTATTGATATTACATTTCCTACTTCTCTTTGGGTGAATTTTTTTTACATTAGGATCACATAGGAGTTGTAATTCATAAATGAAAAACATTTTTCTTATTATTTAATAAAGTACAGTTTTCTTTCGTTTATTCTTTTTTATCAGCATTTTTGACGTCATGGCACTACATGTATGAATACGATTTTGACCTTCATGTTACATTGCAGGACCTTAAAATTTAAAGACGTCTGATTTTAGCCTTATTTTGAATTCTTTTGAATATTTCAATGCGTGTATGATAAATTAATGCACAACTGACATAGCGATTAATTTTAGCTGGTACTGAGCTATATCAGTTTTTCTTATCTCTTAATTGATTTCGATGAAGAGATAGGTCTTTTTATAGAAGCGTACATTCCTAAGATGAGGAACTGTGTAATCGGCCGTTTACGGCTAGCTTCAACTCATCTCTTGCCCTTCTGCATCCCCTCTTTCCTTTTCTATTTTTGTTCCAAGCGTGTCCGACTGGTGAGGGTACCCGCCTGCTATGCGAAAGGCCCGGGTTCATTCCCCGTGGCTGTCACGGTTTATTTGTGCCTGACCATTGACAGCTAGAAAAACATGTCCAACAACTTCTTTGTTGAACATTTAGCATAAGCCACACTTCAACCACGCTCATCGACACACCCCTACGAACCTCGACTTCAAGTTGCAGCAGACAGGACGGGGATCTCGATCGTAGCATCACTACTTCTCTGAAGATCTTATTGATAAGCATCGTCACAATTCATAGGATGTTAACATTAAGAATTTAAAACCCAATGCATATGTACTGTATACTCTATTGGAAATTAAGTTCATTTTTTCTTATCATTCAGTTACTGAAGAATGAAGAGTGAAGATTCTCATCACTTGTTTCGAGAAAACTAATTGAAAAGGCAAACAATAATGTTTTTATCGTGGGAACAGCTCCATTCTTCTGTTTTTACTCTATTGGTAAACTACTTGAGTTACATCGATTATGCAAACATTTTAGTTCTTTAGTTTTCTTAGCAGCGAAAGAAATTATTGGTTCAAAACCCAAAGTATGACGTTTCATTGTGACATGAGTTGTCCGATGACAAAAGTTCGTAATAAAATTTCAGAAGCTGATTTTCGATTATTTTTCAAGACTGCAGAAATTATTCGTTCTATCCTTAGCCTTACTGTGACATGATACGTATCAGGTAGAACTACCAATAAATTTTTTAAAACTCAGTTTCCTCTATTTCATTTTTAGCTCTAATATTTTTATTTCTAATTCATACTTTTGAGTAGGAATAGACATTCCTACCTACTGGTAGCATCGACAAGGAGATTTGGATTGTGGAACATAAAAGTTTTTGGAACATATCCTTTGTGTTTGCGTAGTTTATATTCCAAGAATCTTTATCTTACTACCGGGCCTTGAACAAGACACTTTTCACTGTTTCCTTGTTTTGCCATGACCTGCCATCGAGAGATTAATGGAAGGGTTATTATGATATAAACGCGTCTCATTCATATCAGAGGAGAGATAGCATAAACTTTATAAGTTAGGAGCAGGATTAAGTTTCTAACTCTAGTTCAGCTAACTAAAACTATCCGTTCGTAGAATAAAGTCTCTGTCATTGAAATTACTGTAAATTGTATACGTGTTAAGATTAGAAGCTGTTCTTCTTCAGTCCTGCATCTCATAACTTTCAAAGATTTACCACTGCTCGTCCCAAGTCTTTCAAAAATTTGTGTCTGATCATCTTAAGTTTTACGCTTCACAACTCTCGAAAGTTTATCCCTCTTCGTCTTCAGTAGCATACTGCATGACTATCAGAAATTTCTCTGTTCGTTTTCAGTATCATGCTACAATATTTTCAGTGAGTTATGAATTCAGAGAATTCACATAAAGAATCTAGTTTATTGCTTAATTATTCTCCATGTATATCACTGCAATTAATTTAAAAGTCCCGTTCTTTATTAACTTTGTAATTCAGCCTGTCGAACTCTCAGTGTATTTTCCCCGTGAAATACGTTAAATTCACATTTCTGAGTTCCTAGTATGTTTTATAAATTAAAATCAAACGGAAAGTGAATGTTTTCTATTGATTTGAGATATGAAATCCCAATTCTATATATCTTTTATGACACGACATAGAATTATCGGCCACATGATTATAGTTGCACCTCCTACGCAAATGTATACAACCGAGTCTACCTGATGCTGTTCATTCACTGCTGTAATTTAGAGTATTGTTCCCTAAATCCAATATTTTCCAAGAAGAACACTCTTCTGATCTTCCTTTCACATAAGCTTCGAAGGACAGCTACTCATCACGTTCATGTATTCAGAATGTATAGGTAATAAATTATTGTGGGCTTTGTAGCACGAACTCATGTATCACTTAAAATATACCATGCGGATTGCGGATTTATGAGAACGTCCGCCCACACTCTGCAGCTCACATACTCGTATATATTGCACTGCTCTTCATGAAGCACAGATGTCCTTCAGCTCCTTCTCCTTCAGCAGTTGCCTTCGGTTCTCAGTGGCACTTCTGTTGTTTTCAGTGTTACTTTGTTACCTTCAGTTCTCGCTACCGCCTCTGTTGCCTTCGGTTCTCTGTGGCACTTGTGTTGTTTTCAGTGTTACTTTGTTACCTTCAGTTCTCGCTACCGCCTCTGTTGCCTTCGGCTCTCTGTGTCACTTTTGTTGTTTTCGATTTTACTTTTGCTGCCTTCGATTCTCTGTCACGTTTGTTGTTTTCGATTTTACTTTTTTTGCCTTCGATTCTCTGTCACGTTTGTTGTTTTTGATTTTAATTTTGTTGCCTTCGGTTTTCTGTGTCACTTTCGTTGTTTTTGATTTTACTTTTGTTACCTTCGGTTCTCTGGGTGACCTTTGTTGTATTCGGCTCTCTGTGTCACTTTTGTTCTTTTCGATTTTGCTTCTATTGCCTTCGGTTCTCTGTGCCACCTTTGCTGCCTTCAGTTCTTTGTGTCACTTTAGTTGTTTTACCGCCTTCGGTTCTTTATGTACTCTATATACTAGTAGATTTCTGTAACTAGCTGTTATCAATGGCACGTCACTTGATTTTCTCTGGTCGGAAAACCAATTGCATTTTTTAACAAGCTCCCAATACATTGGAGGTTATCAAAATAAGAAGAAACTAAACTGTTGGTCACTACACAACATATGCAACTAAAATTCTAAGATTGCACTTGTACATTAAACCATCATTGACCTTTCCCGACAGAGTGGTTTAAAATTGACAATTCCAAGTTGAACTCATTCAGCATCCCTCGAGCTCTTTAAGATCCCAGTTGGAAGTGACAGTCCGGCGTGACTCCCCTGTACTCCATGAACATGAGAGCAGGACTACTGATCACTACCCTCGTGGTGGTTGCCCTACTGCCAAGTTCCGCCCTTGCACGCACCAGGACTCTCCGGGAGAGCAATCAGGTCCGTGGAGCAGGGAAACTTAGGCTTAGTAGTTTCGTTTTGTTGCTATTGATCATTTTTCGTATGGAGTGGATCAAAGTGTTAAGCATGAGAAGTTAAAGTGTTAAGCATGAGATTTACGTAACTTCAAGAACATATAATAATGTGTCAACTATATTCTATAAGAGTGCATTTGCGAAAAGAATGGAGGTCATAAAGAAAACATCAGAGCTTAGACATATTTATACATATTAAAGTTTAAACTTTGGCCATTCTCTTATCCTCTCGTATTGCATTATGATGCTTCTAAGAACATCGTTCAAGTTCAGTCTAAAGTGGATTGACGTTGATGAGGTAGTTTTTGCTCGTATTAATATGTTAATGGGGGTAGTTTTTCTTATGTCGTGTAGGTCAAAGTGATCCAAAATCCCTATTGCATGGGGACTTTTAGATAGGAATCTGATATAGCGTTGGTGAATATTCAAGCCTCTTTGTGCAAATTGACATTTCAAGCTTCAAGTTTACACTACACATGAAGTGTAAACGATCAGTAAATTCTGCGTTAAATATTTAGAATATTCTGAGTTGTTATTTACGATGTGGAATAATTCTGGCATAGAAGTACTCTGGTAATGCACAGCGAATTGCCGTTCTCAAGCTTAGATGGAAAATAACTCAAAAAGTTACTAGATACTAAAAAGCTCTACGATTTAGCACGCAAGTAATATCTAGATTATTTCTAATCATCCCTAACGACTATTTTGTAGTACTTCTTCATATTTTTCGTTCATATTTATTGAGCATACGCAGTTAATGCGGGAGAACGACACACTGAAAATAGGACGAAAAGTTCAAAGGTTACTGAATTTGACAATGATATCGGAAATAGATATTTAAAACATTAAAAGCAAATATTAAAAAAATCTGAATAGTGTAAAATTTGTGTTAATTTGAATATTCATGGAAACTCTTGCTGTCATGTTTATGATCCTGCTCATTGATGTATGCATGCACCATACATGGATCAGTGTTGTACTTCATCTCTTATTCACGCCCTGTTTCAGATGTTGTCCAGAAACATGGAAACGGAGCAACAACAACAACCTGAAGAACAACAAAAACGTAAGTAGAGGCAACATGTCACAAACACGAATTTAATAAACAAAAACAAAACAAAAACGTATATTTCCAATAAAGTTGGTACATAAGAAATGTAACAGAATTGGTTTTTAAAAATACCTTATCATAAAATCCTTAAGTGGTAGATATTCTATGCGTAGTATCATAGATGATAGAACAGCAGTACCTACGGGTATACATGAACATTCACATCACGCAATGAACGTTAAATATACATGGGGAAACAAATGAAACTTCGCTTTTAAATATGATCACATGACCAAAGTGGCATCCGTTTCAGCAATATGAGTGTGGCCATGAACTGTCATGATTCAGGTAATATATTCAATGTAAAGTATGTAATTCATAATGAAACTATTTGACTGTTTAACATTGTGTCCTACTGCTCAAGTACCGTCCTCATTAGACTGACGTCTTGTTTACAGTATCATGTTATTTTAATTGATGAAATATTTCTATCATGGCAGGGAGAGTGAAACTATAATTTGCAATAAACTTTGTTATGTACTTGGAATACCTACGCAATCATTATCTATGGAACTACAGAAGTTAACTGGATGTTGTGCTTGAGCAAAACTCTAGTACATGAGTAGAACTGACATTTTAAATATGTATTTTAAAATGTTAATAATGATCACTGTTCGAAAAAACACAGCTAGAAAAATTATGATGTTTAAGGTGGGCTCGTGGTACATTGCTGAAAAATTATTGGACCATTGAGCTTGAATTGTACAAATATTCATATACAAGTTTTTTATTGTTTCATGAACTTTTAAATACTTTAAGGTATGAGCAGTCTCTTATAGGTTCATGTCAACGTACATAAACTGACTAAATCTCGTATTTAAACCTCGATTCAAATTAAAAATACTTCAGGATGCTGTGAAAATACAAAACAATGCAACCAGAAATAATGTAAACTCAGAAAAAAGTTCCAAATTCGATCTAGCTGAAGAAACACAGCTGAGCTGTGAGAGAAGTATCGAAAACGGCTTCTTTTTCCGAGATAAAAAAAGTTTATAGATACTCGTACTATTCTTTATATATACTGCTCAAATGGGGAAACTTTTTCAAACATACGTAATATGGTAAATGCATGTTGGAAGTGAATTAAATTCTAATCTATTATACAGTTATTTGTGTTATATATGCCTGAGCAGTGACACCTTACAATGTCGCGTTTACACATTATTATCACAAAAATGGACGTAGAAGTTCTATAGCTATTTAACCTTCACAAAAAATTAGCTTCAATCCTAAGCTCATGAACCAACTCGAATCCTTAAGATAATTGTTATCACTTGGTTCTCATACACGTGACTTGTGCTGAAAATAAATTTCTCTGTCAAAGAAAAAATTACTGTAAAAAGTGAAATTAAAGAATTTCTGGATATTTAAAATTTCCAAACTTCAAGTTAATTTCTGTCGTAATGAAATCGAACATGATTGTTTTGTTTTTCATTTTCAGGATTTTTTTTCCCAGTGTGTTTCGGACTCTGCATTAGTCCTACCAACCAGGTAATGTGCCTGGTTGATCATGTAGTGTGTGCCAGGTAGATCATGTAGTGTGTGCCAGGTAGATCATGTAGTGTGTGTCAGGTAGATCATGTAGTGTGTGCCAGGTAGATCATGTAGTGTGTGCCAGGTAGATCATGTAGTGTGTGCTAGGTGGACTGGATAAAGCACCAGATACCCCAGGTAACATGTGTAGAAATTGGATTGGAGTTTAAAGTATTTTCAAAATGAACAGCACAGAAATGAAAAATGGAAGCGCTATGCTCAACCAAGTGAAATAAACTTTAATTTACAAACGCGAATTAGTTAACATAGATGGCATTAATGCGATTCATTTCCTGAATTTATGTTAATCAGGTATGAAGATCTAAGATTAGGAATTGATATCGAGATTAGGGTTAATATACAGTTCATAATTGTTCTGATACAGTTGTCGATTGGGTGTCATATTTTTTGATTTAATATAGTTGTGTATTTTTGTTTCTTCTATCTCGGCACTTCATTACACAGTTTATGAAATGGGGTATTCTATTCGCAAAAATCATGTACATACATCAGCACCTTCTTGCAATTGAAAGAAAGTATTTAACAACAGGTTTAGCAATTTTTCATTTAATTTCATCCAGCTCGGCTTCTTGCGAAGAAACTGCTTTTTCTGGGAGACAATCTTGGTGGCTGCCAGCACCAACAACCCCTGTAACTGCTGTGGGGTTGTTGCTGGCAACAATACTGACGGTAACCCTGATGATGCTGGCGGTAACCCCGATGATGCTGGCGGTAACCCCGACGACGCCTGAACCTGAGGAAAGGTCCTACTTTTTTCTTTGGCTGGTGCGAGAAAATATGGAAAATGAAAGTATGGGGTT
Source organism: Trinorchestia longiramus (assembly GCA_006783055.1). Lineage (NCBI taxonomy): Eukaryota > Metazoa > Arthropoda > Malacostraca > Amphipoda > Talitridae > Trinorchestia > Trinorchestia longiramus. The sequence continues at coordinate 51,727 of VCRD01003267.1, read as the reverse complement.
TTGAAAATCTTATAATGTATCATGTGGGATTTACGCCTACGCAATGCGTTCATATTTCTGATAGCGTGGTTAAAATTTTGCTAGATAGGATACATAAAGTAACTTGGCCGAGCGCCACAGTCCCTATACCTAGATTTTATGGTGAAGCAATACTTTTAATTCTGTTCTTGGAGGAAGAGATAGATTCCACTATATAATAATACACAGTTTGTTGTTTGCTTGCTTGGTCCGTGTTTCTGTGACGCTCTTAAGGATTTACATAGAAGGAAATTCAGTATGGTATACATGAATTGTAAGCAATGTATTGTGGATACCAAAGGCACATCCTTCAATGTGGAAACTCCTTCGCAAAGCCCGCGTCCACAGGCAAATCAAACGAAAAATTCAGTAAAAAAACGTGATTTTTTCACGTGTGGGCTTACTAGTTCTAATATAGTTAAGAGCATCTAGTCGCATAGCTGGTAGAATTTTTTTGTGCTCAAGACGTAGCGATTTGAGAAATAGGAAACTGCACATTGTTTTTTCAGACTAAAAATTCGAAATTTAAGTTTGCGTGTAAAACTCACTTATATGAAAACTCAGACTGAATCTTCTCAGATGAATAAACTGGATGAGTTTATTCTGAGCATTTCTATTCTCCTTTTCGCTTTATACATACATATCTGAAAGACACAATAATTAAGTCCCTTAGAGAAACCCAACAGGATAGCCAGAGTAATACAACAGAAACAATAACAGCCGGAGTGATCGAACAGGAATAATAATAGTCAGAGTAATTCTAATAGAACTAGACAGTTCCCGTAGAAATTCCACGATTTAGATTTGAATAATTTAAAATCTATACTATAATAAGAGCCGCGTCTGTCCGTCCCTCCGTCTGTCTTTCTGTCCGTCCGTGTGTCACACTCTTCTAATCGATAGCTTTGATAGCAACAAGGATAAAGCTTAAGAAATACAAGACATCATTCTATTGCATTATTTTTTTCTGTGGCAATTCAATTCCCTTTCACTTGCATTATGGTATCCAGAATACACAATCGATTTATTTTTACAAATAGAAATTTTCTTTGGACCTTTTTCTGTTGAAATTCATCATGTTGCTTGGATATTTTCAATTGATAATGCGAAAAGAAATGTTTTAAATTAGTTTGATCAGTATCCTGGCTACCACTTAGTATAAGGCCAAAGATTGTAGAAATCGAGTTATTGTTTTCGGAATTGTGATTTTCTTGAAAAGCAACAAAGAGATAATAGAGGATATTTAAGAATAAAATTCCGGCAAAAAAGGCCAACATGGATAGAAACGTGTCCAACCGTAAGAGAGAAGCAGCAAGACTTCGACCGCAAGAAAGACGCCGAAGACTATCGGACGAACAACGCGAAATGGCAAGACGAAGCAATGCTGCTCACCAACGAGAAGCTAGAGCTAACTTGTCCCTTGAACAGCGTTTGGCAATTCTACGGAATAATGCAGAGCAACACCGAGTAGCTAGAGAGAGCTTAAAGCAGCAAAGAAGAGAGGAAATTCTTCGGCATGACGCTGAACAACATCGAGTGGCCCGAGAGAATTTAACTCAAGAAGAAGGGATGAAATTCTTAAGATTGATGCCGAACAGCATCGACTTGCACGAGCGAATTTAACTCAAGAAAGAAGGGATAAAATTCTTCAGGTTAATGCCGAACAGCATCGAGTTGCATGAGAGAATTTCACTCAAGAAAAAGGGATGAAATTCTTCACCAGAATTCATTCGATCACAGATTAGGTAATTATTTAGATTAGACGGGCATTGCACTAGTTCTTGTAATACATACATACCCATTTTGATTCAGTTCAATAATTTTTCATCAGTAATGGATAGGAAATAATGGGACGGACACACACAGATACAGAGAGAAAGACAGAGAGAGAGAAAGAGAGATGGAGATACATAGTCGATTATATATGTAGCTAATGACAGGAAGAATGATACAGCGGGAATCTAATATATCTAATCTAATCTAATCTAATACTAAGAATGGCCTTCGTGTGTTTATATACTTATTTATTTATATGTTTCGTGTCACTTTCAAAAAAATTAAAGAGATCCAGAGCCTTATATACTCGAGTCCGTATCGTGGATACCGAGTTCGGCGGGGTATTGCCCTATGATTCGGATAAATTGTACCCAAATATGACACGAATTGCAGAGTCAATTGCAGCAGTAGAAAACTAAGTGTCTTAGTTTTCACTAGGAATGTTGTCATTAAAGAAATACTCAATTAAAACGTTTCTCCTCTGTAAATATATATAAAACTAAATATATTGCATTGCGTTCTTATAAGTAATTTTATTTAATATCTTTCTAACAGAATTTGCCATCATTTCTGATGGCACGGGTATTATCACAAAATCTCTACCGTCATTTTTGACGGCTGGGTACACTAGTGATGATAGAAAGAATAATGCAACAGGAATAATGACATGAAGAATAATGCAGTGAGTGTAACAGTAAAAGATGAATCAACTGAGGTAACTTTTCCGGTGTGGAGATTCAACTTTAGAAATTAATTGAAAATCTTCGAGTATGCGGTGCAGAGTAACGAGTATGCGTCGCAATGTTACGAGTATGCGTCGCAATGTTACGAGTATGCGTCGCAATGTTACGAGTATGCGTCGCACAGTTACGAGTATGCGTCGCACAGTTACGAGTATGCGTCGCACAATTACGAGTATGCGTCGCAATGTTACGAGTATGCGTCGCAATGTTACGAGTATGCGTCGCAATGTTACGAGTATGCATAGCACAGTTTGGTTTGAAAGGTTCCACTCATGTTGAATAACAGTTCTCCATAGGTACATACATATACGCCCAGAGAAAGAATTGAATAAATACATCTATATATGCTATGTATGTATGTTCTATATGGATAGCTAATGAACAAATATGGTCAAATCCAAACGCATTGTACAGCCTCAAACTTTTTTGATACATGGAGCTGCATGAATGATAAGTTAGTGAACTCTCAGCTCGCCTCTTATCGACACAAATAGGTTTAAAGAGGTAAAACGGACTGGTTTAAATGGGAAAACTGTTGAAGTAATTAGTTAATGGATAATTCTCCATTATGTTGCAGGTTTACCGTCAATGCACAATTCATTTTAAAGTTCACACATTAAAAAAGTGGCAATGTAATTCGTCGAAAATAACCCATTTCATTAAGTAATTTTATTCTAGAGCGGTATTATTCTTTCATAACGTTTTGCATAGCTTCAAAATACAATTTCTGTACTAGGAGTTCAGAAATAATGAAGCTTTTGCTTCGTAATTTATTTCACCCATTTAATAAGTAAAAAGTTAAATACGTTTTCTAATGAACGTTACATGAGTTTATGGCTTATGTCACATGTGGGGAAAGTTACACATTTCCCAAGAACAAATAAGAAGAAAGTATGGAATATTGTAATCAATTGTACGTATACGCTCACACGACGGTGGAGAAACTCAAAATGGGTAATGAAAATTTTCCAAGTTTTCAAAAATTTAATTGTTCAGAGTAGGTATTTCTACAAATAACCCCTTAGTTTCCACTGTAAATCTTAGCATAGGAATAATGTGCAGCGTTTAGCAGTCTTTGCTACAAACCAACACAACATCTACTTGCTTTCATAAAAAGCGAACACAACTTTTCGTTAAAGATTTTAGAAATATGTTAAGTCAGTTGGTCTTCCGTGATGACTCTATTAGATTTTGGATTTAAATTCAGTTGCACATAGGCTCAAATATTAGAGTGGTGAAGTCTCAATTAAGTTAATTTCTGACAAATTTTTCATATCGTAATACAGACATGAGGAACCAATCTCGCTTCAATTCGTTTACAGGTTATCCATGTTCGACTTTAGCGGATTGGCAACGCACATAGTTGAACAATATTATGATAATGTTTAGAGCAGTTTCTGTTGTAATAAACCAGGTTTGACCCTCCCATCAGCATGCACTGTAAATCACCTTCAGATTTTGAGTTCGGTCCCCACTCGTAGATCAGGCTGTCAGGAATGGCTTCCGATGTGCTCATCGTCACCCACGAACCATCAGCTTGGCGAATCATGTCCACATAAAAGTATTCCAACGACCTAATGGTCAAGCTAGCGCGGTCCTAGAAATAAAAGCAATACTCGTGTTGTAAAACGATGTTCGTTATTTTGTATCCGCAACAACTGCTCAGAAACTAACGTAGTTCAGAGGGGAAATGAAGCATGTTGAAGAAGAAATTTGTAGGTGTCAGACGAAAAGCTGACAAAACTTTTATTCTGGCAACATTTGAAGGGTGGAAAGCACTAGTGGACTACTTGCATTTTTTCCCATGGTAAATATCATATATTTTCCACGGGAAAAAATGCAAGTAGTCCACTCCCGTGCTGTCGGTAACACAGCGCAGACAGAGGCGATTACGATCCAGTAGTTTACTATATGAAGGGTGGACAGCACTAGTGGACAACTTGCATTTTCTCCTGTGGGAAAAAATGCAAGTAGTCCACTAGTGCTTTCCACCCTTCATTTCATAAATAATATTGTTGTTATCTAACTTTTAGCATTACTGACGTCATATCAAAAAAGAACTTTCTATCAGTTACTTCCGTAAAACTTTTTCTGATGAATAATAAAATGAAATAATTTACAGTGGAACCTCGAGATACAAGTTGAATTCGTTTCAGCACTGAGCTCGTATGACGAATTTCTCGCTTATAGAACAAACTCTCGTATCAAGCCAAAAAAAACAATAAAATTACAAGTGCATTAACGTATAAATCCCCAAGCTACGAGAGAACAAGGGACATAGATTCACAAGGGGTGAATCTGCGTTGAGGCAGAACGGAAAACGCACGTCGTGTGTACCCACAGCCTGGCTCTTGGCTCGTTACGAGAGCCAATGATCGTATTTAGAGTAAAATTTTTCGCTCATATTTTCCTCGTATCTTGAATTTCTCGTAAAGAGAACTGTTCGTATCTCGAGCTTCTACTGTATTGTTTTCCATAACCTGAATCAGGCGAAAAAGTGACATGGTGACAAGCTGTGTCATGCATGCTGAACTGATACACGGATGAAAAATCTATTGGTATAATGACATTCACTACTTATTTTCTTCTTTCACGAACCTGTCTAATTGCAGGTAAAAAATAAGACTGAGCTGATGTGTTAAAAGTTTGTTGATATTTTAATCTTATTTATATTACTCCTTTGCTACGACAGTAGCGTGGCTATGAAGGAAGAAGCATTTTTTCAATCAAATGAATAGATTCTATCAAATTATTAGTTTAAACAAACAAATGAAATTTACATTTATTATAAACTCTTCATTTCAATATCCACCAACAGAACGGTAGCACTAGTAGAATAATAGGAAATTGGATGCAGTTAGACAATACATGAAACTGAACAGTGCTTTTTGAAAACTGTTCTGATTAATTAAAGCGACGAGCTCACTAAAAACACGTATGAATTCTACCACTCACCCTGAGGGAGACTGGAGGCGGTGGAAGGTCCATTCCCATGTCCAGGCAAAATTCACGTGTACCGCTGAAACAAGAACAAAAAATGACCTCTGAAGTCTTTGGTTGTGAGTTAATTTTCTATGGTACTTGAACTTATTTCCGTCACTAGTAGACCCATACGTGAAGATTCACGTGTTTTTTACTGATTTTTTTCGTTTCATTTGCCAGTGGACGAAGACTTTGCGCTCGAGTTTCCACATTGAAGGATGTTCCTTTGGTATCCACAATACACGTTTACAATACATGAACCCCCTACTGAATTTCCTCCCATCTAAATCCTTAGGAGCGTGACAGAAAGACAGACCAAGCAAGCAAACGATAAACTGTGTATTATTATACTAGACAGTTCCCGTGGAAATTCCATGGTTAAAAGTTATAAAGTTAACGATTTTCGATTCATAATTGCGTTATAAGTTTGTTCAGATTTGACTAATTTGAAATCATTTTAGAGACGAATGTATTAAAGTTTTACGACGAATCATCGAGTTTTCACTTGCTATTTTTCATGAATATAAATAGAATTTCCAGTCTGTATCTTCTCTACCGATAACATGGTCCAGGTAGTGCCCATTGAAATTCCTTGGTTTACTAGTAATGAAATTAAGGATCTATGAAATAAAATACATTTTTCAGTTTTACCTGTGGTACTATCAGAATTTGAATATTTTCCATGAATATATTTAGAACTTCCATTGTCTATCTTCTCTACTGATAACATGGCCGTGTAAGAGAAGAAAGCTAATAACGGAAAATATGGGTATTTTATAGTGATCCAGTGCCTTCGGCATCCACAATACAATACTTACAATATATGCATACCCGTTCTGATTTCAGTTCAATAATGTATCTTCAGTAATAGATAGGAAGTAATGGGAGGGACACACACAGATAGACAGAGACAGAGAGATGGAGATACATTGTCTATTATATATGTAGATAGTGGAATAGTGGAATTTGTGTCCTGAAGGGCTTCAAGAAGAAAAAGCTCTCACTCATCAGTCAGTGGTACTGGGTATTGAATACTCGTACAAAAGGTACCACTACGTGGCAGTTGTGGTGGTTGTTTACGGTCGTAGATGAAGTGAGAGATAGCCTTTGTAGGATGTTGAGAGTAATAGACACAGCTCCTGATAAGTCTTAAGGCTTTGGTACTGGTTTTTCAGAACAAAACAACAACAACAAACAAAACAAAAACGTATGTTTCCAATAAAGTTGGTAGTAATGGAAACAAAATATTGCTCACAAGATAGTAGTGCTGATTGTTTAAAGTGGAATTATATAACTCACTTTGCTGTCACGAGAGTCGTTGGAAAGTCGTAGAGACGGAAGTCAGAGACGTAGGTGGACACCCTGTACGCCCCACCTTGTACTGTCACTTTAGAAGCCCCTTCAACAGACGAGATCACCACTAACTGGCAGGGCGGAACCTGCAGAGTTAGAGTTTTCAAAGTTAAATGCTATACTGCATATAAATGATAAGTGATATAATATTGCTAGGAAAGTTCAAGGAAGTGGTTTTCAGTTCTATCGCCCATGCAACACTGCACTCTACAGTTTTCGGTCGTTAGCATTTTTTCGAGCCTTGAGGTTGACGGCCCTTGGACTAACGGACTATGTGCAGGGTTCTGCTGCTGTCGTAAGTTTTGAAGCACAATTTGAATAACAGATGTTTAGCCAATTGAAGAGCGACCTTAATTTTTTGTGAAGCCATTACGGTTTTGTCCAATTCAAAAGTAATAATTAGCGAGCCTTAAATTTTTGTAACTATGACAAAAAAGCTCATTGTCTCGCTGCCGACATGGTTGACGCGGCTAGAAATACGGCATGGGACTTGGGTAAACAACCGAATAATTATCGAAGTAATTATCCGACCCAAGAATGGGCCAGAAGGTTCGTTCCTATAGCCTCATTCTATTCTATTCTATTCTATTCTACTCATTTAGTTATTCATTTTCAAGTGGATGTTTTTCAATAGTTAAGCACCAAAACAGGAACGTTGCAAGACAGGAATATTCTGAATCGTAGATTTGTCTAGCAGTTGAGACCTAAAAGCTGAACGTCTTAATTGATAATATGATGTGAGTGAATAGTTTTTTGTCTGGAATAACAAGGAGTATTAATGAAGCTTGATCATTACGAGAAAAGACCAGTGAGAGTTGATAAATTCTTTATTGTTTCGGCCTAAAGTTACGAACAAGTCGTTCTCCTCAAACATGCGGAAATAAATCAGTTTCATGGATATGCTCGACTATAAGAAATATCCCATTGATGTATTAAAATTTTCTTGAAATGTTTGCGTTATAAGCCCTTTATGAATTATCTGTGATGTCAAAATTCGATAAGTCAGCAAAGAGAGACGCAGGACGGTCGAGACGGCACTCAATAGGAAAGTTGGCTGAAATTGCTGTAAAATTAGAGTAAAATAAGAGTATAAAATTACAGTCTCGAACATAGAATATGTTATTAGTAACTCAATTAAATATAATACAGGGACTGTACTACGCTGTTGGTAATACTTTGATTTTACTAGTTTATGGTAGGCTAACAAACTAATTTGACTTTGTGTCAGTGACGTGGTTAGCATCCTTCACATGGGTATTTTCGTAGCCTTAAATCGCCTTAATATTGAGAAAAAGGCATACTACCACAGCAGAACACTCTTCCTAGTGCAGAAAACAGCCTTAAAGTGTAGAGAAGAGCATACTTGTAAGACAAAAAGACGGGCTTCTAATTTATCGCTTTTCATACAAAATTTGCCACAGAATATTTCAAGTTCTACTCGTTTTACTACGCGACTTTCATGCGTAAACAGTTAATTCTTTACGCAAGATGGAACCCTGCACTTTCGCAAGTCAGTCTTTCCGTTGGTAATTTGGTATCTTTAGATAATAACTGAAACTGAAAAATGTACCGTAAAAATGAACATTACCATCAGTTTTTAAGCGTGTAATTATCATGCAAGAATGTACCCCGCATGTTCAACTTTTATAGACTCAAACGTATGTTCGTGTAATTTTCATTATTCTCACAGAATTAATAGTACGCGAATCGGTAAGTTCATCTGTTTTTTAAGCAAATTAGAAATACTCACCGCAGTTGCATTCCAAACAAATCCACCGCAGATGTCTGTTTTCAGACAACGCATGGCGCAAGTAATGGGTGACTGCAGCTCGTCGCCGCTCAGCGTCCACAAAGGATATACAACAATCTCGATGAAAACAAATAGTACACCTACATTGCCCGGCATATTTACTGGCTCTGTGAAGCATAAGATTGTGAGAATCAGAGCAGGGACTCATTTTCAGATCTCTTGACAGTAGCAGGTCTGAGATACGGAACCTCAGTTGGAATTCAGCAAGACAAAAAACGCACTATGAGTGATGAGCCGTAAAGTCTGGACTATAGATTATTTCCAGGGTGGAAACACGATAAAATTCAGCTATGATTTTTTTTACTGACTAAGCTACTATCCTCGATTTAGCCACATATTGCAGAACTTTAGATGAATAGACAACCACAAAACTATTATGTATCAATTGCTGTTTTCTAAACTGAGGGAAAATGTAGTCAGAAGAAACTGATAGGTGGGATGTTATATAAAAAAATTGGATTCATGCCATCTGATTTTAAGGGCTGCTTCAAAGCACAGACATTCGATCTGAGTGCTATTTGAAATAAAATACTCAAAATTGTTTTTTAATGACACTATATAATAAAACCAAACAGCTGTCACACATAACAGAACTTTGAAAAAATGTCTACGATTGTCTCTAGCTAGAGCAAATTTTGAAACATATCAATACGATACCAATTAAATGAAAAACAATTTGACAGCTGTGATTATTGTTTCTACAGAGGAATTCTATAATTAGGGTCATAGCCCATGCGTTTTTTGAAGTTGCTGAATTCAGGTGCCTCTAATAGCCGACAGGCGTAACTTTCTTCCTCTCCAGCCACAACAAGAGTGACAAAAGCCGTGAAAATCATTCATAGAAACGTAGTCCTAAGTGAACGATAAATTCCTATGCACTAATACTGATATTCAAACAAAATATTTCTTGAGAGTGAGATCAATTATACAAATAAAGAGAATGATTTTCTAGGAGACTAATTTCATAGCTCTCAGTACAAAGCCCTCTGTATGACATCAAAGATGAGGATTCATTGCTTTCAATATGTTAACGTTTTCAGATAAATTACCACAGGAATGGTCAGTCACTTATATCATTGGGTAGATATTCTACAGATATTCTTTGAAAAGAATAAATAATATAATCAAAAGACCAACATCTATCTAATCAGAGTGTATGATAGTGTGTTTTCGACAACAAATGTACTTTCTTTGGCTCGACTCAAGTTCGTGTTCAGTTATTAGCGAGCTTCGACGTGTACTGATGACAATTATATTTTAGCTGTCGTCCAAATTGACCAAGAGCTCATGTATACATTATTTGTTTATGATTTGCGACGGACTTTGTTTTAGTTTCGTTTACTCATTGCTCGAGAAAGAAAAATTCAATTCTGAGTAATGTAAGCCTCTGTGTGAGGGTATTACTTCCCGATGATATGATAAAAATACTTAATAACTTGCTGGAAAATATATTTGATGTAAATAGAAGTGACTAGCATAAACTGCAGCTTTTCTTGTGGGCACATTACAAACAACTGTGGGTAAAAATTACTACTTTCTACAGGGTAGTAGGCTCTATTACTCCTTGCATACTCGCACGTACGATGTCTATGCGATAAACCTAAAGACTTTTTCAACACGTTCCAAATATTAATCGTAAATCATATTTGATGGATCAATTTTAGTGGAAAAACTCTGCAGCGTCTGAGCAAGTTTCACTGCTTCAGAAATTTTCGTTAAATGAAACCAGCTACAGAAGTTCTGATTTTCTAAAAGTTCTTTAGAAAGTTAGGAAACAAATTAAAACGCTCTCTGGCCTGTGTGGCATTTGTGTAATGTTAGTATTTTAATTCAGCAAGTGTCATTGGGCTCATAAACTTCCCTTCTATTTTACACAGGATTTTTATTATCAGATATAAGCTAAACAGTAAGTTAAATATTAGGTTTATTTACCGTAGACTATAATGGTATTTTTTTAAAGAAAAAGTGTTTTTAGGGGAAAGACCTTGATTGCTACCTATCGATATCGGGGATGATATAACATTTAATGAAAGGTTTCCAGTGCTCGCAAAAAAAGTTAATCATTATAGTACGCTAACATGAACATTGAAACCAATCAAAGTGAATAAAAGGGCATAAGAAGCAGTACTTGCTATATTATGTCCTACACTTTAGTTTTCAAAGTTTAACTTGTGTATCAAGAATGCCCAATCATTTATACCTCAGAATTTGTTTTTATTCATAATTATTAAGACAAAATGCCAACATCCCTGCCGGGGGTCGAACCCGGGGCCTTTGGATTAGAAGTCCAACGCGCTTTCCACTGCGCCACAGGGACAGTGGAAGATTGCAGAATATTAATTTAAGATATCGTCACTGAAACCTGAATTTCTCTCTATACTCTCAGGTAATATGATTTCTACTCTTTGGTTATCATTCATTAGTAACATTGGCATTGATAATAAAAATATAAGATGAATTCCTTGGCGCGGATGGCGGCGAAGATCAATAGGCCGGCGCATGATCCGTGATGTGCAAGACCAGGTGAGGGAAGGAAGGGTGAAGGGAGAGCTAATGCTGAGGTATTTAGCTTGTGGCTGCCCTTAAGTTTTTGTTGAGGGTAGCTGTACACAAATGAGAACCCATTGATGTCATTCAATAACAATATTTGGAGTTTGTTAATATCAGTTGACTCTAAACACTGAACTTTGTATCGGCTCTGGATTGGTCAAAATATAAGAATTTTTTGGGTAAAAATTAGTACCGAATATATTTTATTATAAAATTACTTCATACCCTCGGTAAACACATGCAGAATTTTGGCTAGAAAACGGGTAAATTTTAATACCTTTTAAAATGATCCACTGAAGTTTTTCCAGTTCAATTCAGTGGCTGAAAAAATAAAGTCAAGATATAAGGCTTGTCGACTTACGATGTCGTATCCTATGTTGACCTACGATGTCGTATCCTATTTTGACTTACGATGTCGTATCCTAAGTTGACTTACGATATCGTATCCTATTTTGACTTACAATGTCGTATCCTATGTGGAATTACGGTAGCGTATCCTATGTTGACTTACGATGTTGTATCCTAAGTTTACTAACGATGTCGTATTCTATGTTGATTTACGACAGGAATGCGACGTTAGAATGCTCATCTCTCTTCAGTGGTCAGGGCTAACGAAAGTGCTTCTTGAATCGCTTAATAAAATTCAGGAGTGAAATATGACGAAACTTAATTGTACCAAGCTGAAATTTAGCGTGGGAATAAAGAAACGAGTTTTCCCTACTTGAAGTTGGTGTAGGAACAAGTGACACTCGCACCACTTTAAAATTTGCGATAAGAAGACGGTGAAAGCTTCATGCTGAAACTCAGTATAGGAATATGGGAAAACTTAAATCATGTTGAAATTTTGCGAGGGGGTATGAGAAAAGTTTTATTACAAATGCATTGAATGTATAACGTTTCACCAGCTCATACTACGATAAAGAATCCAGCGGCATAAACTAAACAGTCTTCAGCTGAAAACAGCAGGCTTCATAAGGCACTGCAGCAGCGTGATGGTATCAGTTATACGACCGACAGCAAAACGAGAACAGACACATTTCTGCCTCCCGGCGGCAGGATGCTCGCCACAACAGAAATACACAAACAGGACAAGTGATGTACTGTCACTTCTACAGGATGCAGCTCCCATAAAATTGTAACCTTACTGAAATGCATGACCGCTAAAAAGTTATTCTTTAATGCATTTCAAACTAGAATTCATAGTCATTCAATTAAAATTAAAATCTTTATTTATAAATAGGAAACTAAAATTCACCTTCAGGGCCCTTATAGTAGCCGTTACATTATTTTTACTTGACATTATACAACACGCAAATGTCACCCGTTTTCTAAAACTTGTACTGACATCAGAGCCTTAAGCGCAGCCTGTGTCTCACTTCTTTGGTAAGGAGGAATGCACCAAATGAAATATTTGTAGCCCGGAATACTCACGTAAGGTAGAAAGGATGCTGGGTTTTTGCTCGAGTGACCATAAACCCAGAGAATTTAACAAGAAAATTTGCATGTCATATGACAGTCTCGACCATAACCATGCCAAAAACGCGTGTAAATACAACAGTCTTTTCAAAAGTAATACCTCCTATTCTTAAATGAAAAGTTGAAGTGTACGGTTACGAGAATTCAATAGTCATCATCCAGGACTGTTTCTTAGACTGTTACGTCATAAATATCTGCAACAGAAATATGATAATTTTAAGACATATGAAAAGGAGTTGTTAACATAACAATTTCATTAGCAATCGCAAGGGGTTTCTTGGACAGAATATGAAACAGGTAGCATTCATTTCAGAATGACCCTCGTATTAAGTTCATGAGCCTTATTAAAATAATTATTAAATCAAAGACCCTGAAAGAACACGCCATGCTCGTTGCAAGATGATCATCCATGTGTTAAAGCCACACAAAAAAACTGATCGACAATGATGTGAAAATTTTCTCTTATTTATAAGTCAGAAAAAATCAGTTGCAACCGCTCTGCCATTGGGCCTGCAACTGTACATTGAGCGTGTGTAGTATTTCAAGTAGTCACCTGAATATGTATAACATCAAAATTAAAATCAGGCTTGTAGCCTCAATGATCAAGGGGATAAGATAAAAGTAATGATGATTGTTGACATTGACACTTATATCTACCTGAAACGTAGTTTGATCTACGAAACTAGCGTTCATATTTTAATATTCCAGACTGCCTATTCCGCCGCTACGAGGGCATCGAAAGTAATAGAGATAGCGGATCATATATATAGAATAGAATAGAATAGAATAGAATAGAATAGGATAGAATGAGGCTATAGGAACGAACTTTCTGACCCATTCTTGGATCGGATAATTACTTCGATAATTATTCGGTTGTTTACCCAAGTCCCATGCCGTATTTCTAGCCGCGTCAACCATGTCGGCAGCGGGATTCGAACCCGGGTCTATCCGCTCGCAAGCAGATTCGCTCACCAGTCGACCAAGCTGGTGGTCGTTATATATATCGTTACAGAGACGTTAACTCACCATGCTAACTTCCGAATAAAAAAGTACGTGAAGATCTAAAACAGGAAAACAAACATAAATCCTTTATAAAGGGCAGATTTTACAGTCACCCATTGAAACCTCTAATATCTAACTTCGAAGTTTATTGAACTGTTCTTTGTCGAAATGATAACTCATTCACTTCTAACTATTTTTCTTCATTGAAGAAAGCTCTTTCGTATCGAATGTCACTTCTAGCTTAATGTGGAATTTGATAAGATAACGCAGACGTTCTAATGAAGGACTACTTAAGAAACATCAAGAGGTTTCCAATTCAGTTCATGTTACTCATTGGCAAGCGATAAAAAGAACGCTGTCCTAATATTGATGTACGAGTGTCAACGCTGCAATATTGTTGATATTCTTGACTGGATTTTCATCGTTCAGTGCCAACCCTAAAAGCCAATGTGTCAGTGTTGTTAAATGTTTCATAAATGTGGGAAAATGTGAAACCATTCAACCATTCACCTGTCGATGCAATACAACTGTATTTGGTCTGGTGCTTCATTCTGATCATTTGTAACATGTTCCACTTTCTGTTCTAACTTTATAGTCTTTTTCTCTGAAGCCTAACTTTCGATTTCATTGAGTGTTTTTAGATAATTTTAACAAGAAATTCAACGATAATTCAAAATTCTAGCGATTATGATCACATCACGTTGAGCAACCAGCAAAGTTACATATCGTAACTCAAAGTTTCCCCCGATTCATATACTCAATATCAAAATTTTAGCGTTGTTGTTGGAAATTCCAATTTTAAGAAACGCTGTATCCGACCTGCCAGAATGAAATATTTTTTTCAGTCCTAGTATAATTTTATTTTCAGACTTTTCACTGGTGCTTTAACTGTCTTTAACTACAACATGAAAATTTCACAATAAAATATGTTTAAAATAAATGTATTCCATTTCAACTTCATTAGAAACATAATCTTTTCCTTTGTATTTCTTTATTTCATTTGCTAGGGTGTCCATCTGAGCTGATGCATAAGATTTTCGCTAATTTCCCCCCACATAATGTCGTTTTTACTATGCATATGTTCAAATTAATATTTTGCCCACCTCATAACTCATAACAGCTGCAATCTTCTGCAAGTTTTTATACGGAAGGTAATCATTTTTTGTTTTTACGGCAAAACATTTTTTTTCCAGTGACCTAATCTAGAGGACAATTTCAACGCTGGACAGGCCATCAAATTTGAAAAATCTCCTGTTGCTGATCACTTACCACTTGCCATTTAAGTGAACGAGTTTCAGCTTACAAAACATGTCAGTGATTTATTCTGCTGACGCTGCCACGGCGCAGAATAGTTTTGGCCTTTTCTTCAAACTTTTGTTTCGGTAAGAGCTCCTATCTTCCTGTTGACTTTCAAGTCAGTGGGATAAGAGGTGCATTTTTAAAGTAAGCACCATTATGGAGTTACCTCCTAGTAGTATTTTCTAATATGTTCTTTCAAGTCAGGGAAAGATGTTTTTCTCTAAGTACTATCAAGTCAGTGAGAAGTCTTCTCTTTTGCTGCAATTTCCAGACAGTAACACAATATTTCTTTGTCCGAACCTAATTTTTTTGTGAGAGGTTTTCAGTCTCTTTAGAAAAATAGAACAGTCGTAAACTGTTCAGTTACATCAAAATATTTAATTTAGATTATGAAGTAGCTATAAACTGGTGTCACGATATAGAAGCTAAAATTTATTATTGATGAGGTGCTTCAATTTTCCTATAAGAGAATAAAGTAAACAAACTTTTTAAATTTGGGATGACAACTTCGTGAAAACACTCTTTTTCCATGAAATTAACTCGTAGTTTGTTTACAATAAGAGCAATGTAGTAAAAACTTATATTTAGAATAAGTGTTTAAGCCATTTTTGTTTCAAACAATATGTTCTCGATAAAACTAACTATTGAAATACCTCAAGAACGACGCAAAAATGACTCATACTATCAGTCTGTGTAGAAAGAGAGACAGCACAGAATAAAATTGAGCTGTGATTTAAACATAATCTGAGATACTTCCTTTTCCTCGAATACACTTAAGGCTGCAGGTGTAGAGTACAAGATCACCAAACACATGTACTCGATTGTAGCACCTTTGTAATCCGTTTTTCTTATCTGACTGTTATTGCGTTTTAAATGCGAGCATAGAGCTTTACTCACCTGACACTTTTATGGGTTCATGCTTGAAAACACGTCTGAAACACAATTTATTGTACACAAATGATAATACCTATTTGATAAGTACGAGTATAATTATAGTATAAACGGTAAAAAGTTTCTTGGTAGACTTGGATTACAGTGCTTTAGGCCTTCAACAATAATAGTGGACCTAACTCCATAGCTTTGTAGTGTACAATAGTTCAATGGTAACGATCGACTAATATCAGATCAGATTCAATCATACTCGTTGCTCATATCACCAGCTTGGTCGACTGGTGAGCGAATCTGCTTGCGAGAGGGAAGACCTGGGTTCGAATCCCGCTGCCGACATGTTTGACGCGGCTAGAAATACGGCATGGGACTTGGGTAAAACAACCAAATAATTATCGAAGTAATTATGCGACCCAAGAATGGGCCAGACGGTTCGTTCCTATAGCCTCATTCTATTCTATTCTATTCATACAACTTCGAATAAGCATTTGTGCATAACTTGTATTTTAATTGTGTCTTCTAACTTCAAGTTATTTATCCATTCATTCATTTATTAATTCACAGTTTTTTCTGCTTCCAATAAAATAGTAAAGTATTTATGTAAAGAGAATTACATGTTGAATTCACAGATAAGCAATAAGTATGACAACAATATCGATTAACTTTTGTTACAGATGGCGCGGCAGCGTCTACAGGCTGATATGGAAAGACCTCTTGTGGTTCTGCATAGCCTACTCCTTGCTTTCCTTACTTTACAGATTTGTTTTGGGAGAGGAAGGAAGATCGTAAGTTACCAATTTCCAACTGATTCAGATTGTGGCTCTTATCGTATGTTAGAACATAAAAAATATGCCCTCCATAATCCATGCATGTTGCACCAAGGGGATATATGTATGTATTGCCCTAGTAAGTAAGGCTTTGGTACATATCAGTAATTCAACAGATAATGTAGAGTTGATAAAAATCTGTTAAGTGCATTGCACTCCACCGAACTTTCAGCGTTCTAGCAATGATTTGACATCAGTAGTCTTAATCTCATTCATATAATTTCTAGTGAATTTAGGTAGAAATTTTAATTTTTTGTATCGGTGTTACCTGACGAAACTTAAGAGGACTGTAAAAAACTGTAACGTTTTTTACAATATAGAAACAAATAGTGAAAATGAGGTATACAAAAGTAGCGAAAACGATGGGAAAGATTGCTTGGAAATCACTAACATAAAGAGAAAATTTAGGTTTGATTACCACTTGTTAATTTTTCACTTGAATGAAATTGACAGGACAACAGAAATGTAATGTAAGGTACGAGGCATAATATTTTTTACTATTGATGCATTTTCACTGTCTTATTATTTTATGAAGTAACTTCTGTGCCTGTTTTTAAATCTCGTAAATGATTTTAACACGTTGCCTGCGATTACCTAGCCGGTGCAAATCTTTACTTTGTACACACAGTCACTAGAAAGCCTTGAAAAAATTACAGAACCTAACCTGAGTGACCCACCGGCGGGTCGTATCGCACTCAACGTGTTAACGTCACAATGAGAAAAAAGGAATAAGTAGAGGCGAACAGTTCCTCATCTTCAACATATTTCAATCAACTAAATCATGGGAGATTTATATTTATTTATTTATAACTAGAATTTAAAATTAGTATTATTGGAACTACTTAGTATTGGTATTATTAGCGATTTTTAATGCAAATTCATATTTTCACGGGCAATTTTTTCAACACTTATGTACGATTTCGTTACCTACGTATGTAACTTCATTGCAGTAATACTATGTCACTGGATGCGCATGTCCAAACGTTTTATGATTCAAGTAGCATTTTTATTTACTATAGTTCACTTTTTTCAGTGAAACCGATAATTTAATTTGATTAAGACGAGATTTTCAGATTTTTAACTTGAGCAGCCATCTTGTTCCTGAATTATAGAATATTTTATTATTAAACCCAAAGAATTCTGTCCCATTCAGAAGTGACTGTTTAATTAAAACTTGTCTTCAGGAGCTTCGAAAACCTGGTGGTGTGTGTAAACGCCAATATGGATATGTTCCCTATGACGTTCATCCTGGGCTTTTTTGTGACGAATATAATAAACCACAGACAAGACGCTTTCAATAATCTTCCTAACATAGATGCTCTGGCCATCAACATTAACGTCGCTCTCAAAGGCGAAGTAAGTTTCATTGCAAGAAATTTCTTTGTATATTTCACGCGTACATGTAACGTTTTACATTGATATGTCAACTCTGCTGGAGTTAATGATCAATAAAATAAATTAATTATTTAATTATTTAAAATCTAACTTTTCAATCATAAAAATCCGTTTTCGTAATGGAAACGAAGTATTTGCTCGTAAATTGTTATTCATATGTGTAGATTAACACGAAATTTGTTTTTATTGAAAGTTTCTATATTTACGGTTCATATGCATCATATTTATGTTTAAAAACAAAGTATACAATTAAACTTGAACTGTGGCATTTTATGAACCGCGAAATTATATGAAGCAATTATGAATCCATTTTATTCTTTAAAACCAGGTATATGCTGTCATCCTCGGTGCTACAGTCTCTTTTCTTTGATCCTACTGATGTGCGTTAATTAACCCTATGGATAAGAATAGAATAGAATGAGGCGATAGGAACCAGCCTTTTGGCCCATTCGTAGACCGGTACTCAGTCCCATGCCGTAATTCTAGCCGCCGATTGTCATACATAAACCAACCACGGCGGCAGCGGACCTCGAACCCGGGTCTTCCCGCATCGCAAATGGGTTCGCTCACCAGTCGACCAAGCTGGTGGTACCTCTCGCTACCGTGCTCTTCATATCACACAAAGTCAAACTTACGTGCTGTAAACACGACAGTTAGGAAAAATACTGAGATGTACCCTCAGCATTTAAAAGGTTGAAAGCCAGCGCTTCAGCAGGGAGCTGTCATACTAGTGAATTCATTTCTCAGACCTGAATTAGCAAATCCTCATTTTCGAATGTAGTCACATTAATGAAACTTTGTGGGGCAACAGGGCGAACATCTGAGGCTTCGGAAGCAACTTGTGCGTTATGCCAACCTTGCTTATGCTCTCACCATGTCGAATATCAGCCCTCAGATGAAAAAGAGACTTCCAACCTTACAACATTTCGTTGAAACAGGTACAAATTCAAGGGAAATTTATTCTTTTGCCTCTATACCCTGATTTGCTATACTGAAATGTAATATTTGTGCTTCTTGCGAACATCGCTTCAGAAAGATTGAAAAAGCAGTAAATTGTAAGAGTATATGTTAAGTCAAAGGAGTCTGTTAATGAAAAGTTGACAGATATGTTATGGTAATATTAAAAAAGAATGAACGCGGAGTATTCTCCAAAAATCTTTCATGCATGAAACTTGAATATTTTTCAATAATATACAATAATATTCTTGTGCAAATTGAGCATCTGAATTTCTGTACTCTACAACTAAAGCCATAAGATCGAACAATAGCCTAGCACAGCATGACAGAGAAGCTTTCTCACCGTATGACTCCATCGCATTTTCCGACCCTCATATGCACACAACGAAAACCATGACTTGCCCATTTGCATCAACGATTTAAATGCAATAACATTTGTATTGATATATTGCAATGATATCATATAAATTTATGTATGTATGTACTGGTCAAAAGTAAATATCACGACAAGACCTGTTTTTACTTCTACCGTAAGTACATTGCACATAGGTAAAAAATAAATTATAGCAATTATGAAACCTGTAAACTATATTCAATTATTGTTAGTACATTGATTTCTAACTACAAACGCATAAATAACAACAGTATTTAATGTTCAGCATGTAAACATTTTGGCTTAACTGGTCAAGGTTTTATGTATCAGCCAGATCATGATCAAAAACAAACAGCAAAATTGTGCAAAATATATTTAAATAAAAAAGAAGTTAAAGGAAAGATTCAAAATCTTTTCAGTTCGATTTGAGAGTTTCCTTATTTCTCTCCTCGTGTGCTTCTTCCCTGAGGTTTTCAGCTTAGCGAATTAATTTTCTCAATTAATCGTTACCAAAAATACAAACAACATAAACTTCTGAATATTCTTACTATGAAAATTCTAAACATTCTTTCAGGAATTATGTTCTGAGGTTTTCTTGTGAATAAATAGTAACCTTACATTGCCTCACATCTTTTAGGACTTCTATCAGAAGAAGAAAGCAAGGTGGTCGAGGAAGTTGAGGCAGCTAAGCGTCCCACTCATTGGCTGCCTATCGTGTGGGCTGCCAACCTCTTGTCCAAGGCCAATGCTGACGGTCTCTTGGCGGACGATAAAGTCTGTTTCGAAATCATGAGGGAGCTAAATAAACTTAGAACCAACTGCGAAAATCTTATGAATTATGACACTCTAACGATTCCACTCGTCTACACGCAGGTACGATGCATATGTTTTTCAAGTTTTGAAGAAGTATTTCTAATATTGTTTTGAATGAATTTTGAGCGCAGTCATTCACTCCAAAGTGCGTAACCCGAAATTAGACGACTATCTTAGTTCTTTTTGTCGTGTTTAGTAAGGATATTTTAGAATTCAGGAGCTCGTTTAAAATTAAGTAAAATAAACTTTAAACCTAATCACAGTTTTGTATTGAAACGAGTTAGTTTAATAAAAAGGTATTATTAAACTGATCTTCATGCAATATTACTAAATCAATTTTCAGTGACACTGAATGTCTTCAGCTTTGAAGCTGCGTCCTATATTTTACAACACAGCAGTTTTTCTCATCATGAAGAAGTGCATGGATGGAAAAGTCTGTAGAAGGTTTTCATCGAAGCCAAGTATAATTTATTTCATCCGTGGTTCTAAATCTGATTTAGCATGAGCCCAAATTGCTTTTCAGACTGGCGGCAAAATCGCTTGTACGTATAAGAAATTTGTGTTCATACGCTTATCTTAATGAAGAAATATCTTCTTGTTCATTTTGGAGAGCAAACAGAGAATTTCTTTGGAACATTAGGAATATGTTATGTCAGGTGTAAATTTCTGACGGTAAAAATGTGATGCTCAAGTACAGGAGACTGAAAAACTAATTTAAAGGTTGACGCAATTTTTCTTTTATGTATAAATACATTAATTAAAGTAGACATTAAACTTTCCGCTAAGATTTTTTAGTAAGGATTTTTAAAACTTCCGTATCCCTAAGAACACTATTTCAAATAATAATCAAGTGTTTCTGAATCTTTGCACATTGTAAGGAGGAGTTTGATTTTAGCATATTGATCTATTAGAAAAAACACTGCAGTCAATTGCTTATTCGAGAAATAGCAAGGCTTTCCATTGAAGGTTTACGTGAAGTAGTTCGTCCAGATGGAAAATAATCTAAAAATGTAACTCCTGCATCATATATTAAAAAAGTAGACGCGACAAAGATTGTGAAATAATTTTCCAAATGCTTCCCAGAACAATAACGCCGGAATGTTTCCCTACTGTGCGCCTACCATTTCCGACCAAACAGACTACATTGCTGTGTTTTATACTATTACTAAGCTAATATTCATCCTTGACACAGGTAGTCACTTTGGGTGTCTACGGGTACGGCTTTGCATCAGTTATTGGAGGACAGTTCCTTGATCCAAGCAAAGAAATAGAGAATTTCAAATCGGATTATTACGTGCCGGTCTTCACCCTCTTTCAAATCATCTTTTATTTTGGCTGGCTGCGTGTTGCTGAGACTCTCATTAACTCCTTGGGTGAAGACGACGACGATTTTGAAATCAACGCTACGTTCGACAGAAACTGCGAGGTAACGTCTGTTTTCCAACCTGATTTTTGCCAGAAGGATGATCAAATAATTTGTTTGGTTATCCCTCTTTAGAATCAGAAATCTTTGTAGCCCAGGTAAGTCAGCCAACAGACAGAAAATGTCGGGAAAGGACGACCACCATTTTGATATCAACGCTACATTCCATAGAAACTGCGAGGTAACCTGATTTTTGCCAGAAGAGACGATCAGATAATTTCTTTGGTTATCCCGCTTTGGAATCTGAAATTGTCTAGGCAAAGATAAGTCAACAGATATAAAATGTTATCGTGGATGAGGTACTAAACATGAACTTCATCCACGATAACATTTTCTGTCTTTTGACTTATCTTTTCTACTACGATTTCTGATTTCAAAACGGGATCACAAAACAAATTATCTGATGACCAGAGCCAGGTGAACTTCGTTAACTCTTCATTTATTATCCATTATAATCTATGTCTTCTTTCCATCTAATTATTATCTTTTTAATCTCAGTAATAAGAACTCCGATTGTGAAAAGAAAGTTGTGAAATGTTAGTTACAATTTCCTCATGGTTTTAAAAGAGTTAACTTATTTAAATAATGTTCTAAACTACGGAACAAATGAAAATCTCCCTTTTGAATATGTCAAGCCATTTTCTGTGAGTGTTTTTATTTCCCTCCTCTCTTTTATAAACTATTAATATTTCGAATCGCTTCAGTAACAGAATTCCTGTCCTAAAACTTAACGTATTAAGTGCTTCAAATGTTCGTTAAATAATTCGAGGTTTAAAGGGCTATAATTATTGAAATTGTAAGGACATGATCCTGTAAAATTGAATTAAATTCGTATAACTGTATCTAAGAGCATATTAATATTTTCATGCTATTAGACGTTCATAAACACCATTAAGCTTCGAAAACTATCGAACACAGACGATAAGTATCGCATCCACGAAGCGTTATGGGTATCAATAACTATACTACTATAGAGGGTCTTAACCATGGGCCAAACTGCTCGTTCTTATTGCCTTATTCTATTCTAAGGCTTTTCTTTTCTCCCACGTCGATCTCAGGTAACGCAATACATCGTTACAGACATGCACGGTGTTTGTCCGAGAAAAACAGAAAATGACTCTTACTTTGAGGAAGAGCTTCCTCCTTTCCCTATCCCGTACACCCAGGCGTCGAAAGCACTCCAGAAACGCGCCCATGCAGGGTCTTTCCATAACTACAAAGTCAACAAGTCCACCATGAAATTTTTGGTCAGACGCCACCGCAACGACCAGAACGACCAAGCTCTGGAGGCCGTCCAAGTGAGTGTTTTGGGTCATCCAAATGCCGAGGTTTATCTGAATTTTTCCGGAAGTCTATCCAACTACTGGGACTTACCTGAAGGCTTTGCAAATGTTATTATACTAAAGTATATTATTATTATAATAAAGTGATGGGATCCACCCAAGTGTTAGGGTCCATCCAAGTGTTAGGATCCATCGGAGTGTTAGTATCCATCCAACTGTTAGTATCCATCAAAGTTTTAGGTTCTATCCAACTTTTAGTATCCATCTAAGTTTTAGGATCCATCCAAATGTTAGGATCAATCCGAGTGTTAGAATTCATCCGAGTGTTAGAATTCATCCGAGTGTTAGAATTCATCCGAGTGTTAGAATTCATCTGAGTGTTAGAATCCATCCTACTATTAAGATCATAGTGTCCATAGTCCATTACCTTATGCAGTTTAGCGTCGTCGGCCATTTTTTAACAATAATTTTATGTTCTAATTAACCAACAATCTCTTCCTTTTGAAAATATTTATGAAGAAAATCTCCCTCCGTTCATTATGATTCTTTTAACACAGATTTACCAATGGAGGAAAACTTAAACATATATTATGACCACTAAATAATATAGTCATTGTATATTCACGAAAGCTAACTGAAAGAAATCTATTATAACAGATCCACAGTTTTGAAATGGAGGAAGAAAAGAGTCGACTCTGTTCCCCTTGCTGCACCGGCTGCTCGAAGGCAGATACAGACTACACAACAGGTAACCTTGATCACTTTTTCCTACTCTAACTAATTTGTTTTAAAAATATTATTTAGTCCGTAAATTGTTATGTATAAATTTATATCTGGAAGGAGTTCTGAAATTTATGTATAAATTCCGAACTGGAAGGAGTTCTGAAAGCGAGAATTTTTAAAGAACTTTGATCACAGAGTTTCCTAAGTTTGTGAAGGAATTTTGTTTTCATTTTACAATGGAGAAAATGCATCACATTCTTGAGTATACACCAGAACTTGGATGAAAGATTTAATACAGTATACATCAAAAATGATTATATTGCTGATTAAATTAACAAATTTCTTACATTACTCACGAAATTATTCTTCACATTAGAATTAATTATTCAAAAATACACCGTTTACCCAAACTAAGCTGCTTTTTTCTACGTCTCTGTAAGTATCATAAAGTATTTTCTGAAACACAGCAAGAGACTTATCGAAAACTAAATTTACGCCACAATCTTTTATAATAATTTATACCATATTTTCATACGTATTTTCAACTAACTACCATGAGAGCCTTTCTTATGTGTTTCTGTTTATAGGAGTTAAATGAATATTTTTTTCATGAGTCTGAAATAAAAATATGAATTAAACATCAAAATGATGCAAATTTACCTTTTTTATCACACGTTTTCATAAACCAATGTAAATGGGACGTGCTTTTGTGTGATATTATACGTATGTTGGGTGCAATTTATTCCGTTTGATACGTTATTTTAGCTTCTTAACTGATCTTTCATTATTTTACAGAAGATTTGGAAGCGGTCAGCGTCGATGAACTGGCGGAAAGGCGGAGAAAAATTCGAGATAAACTACGAAGACGCAAAGCATCTGAGAATGAGCTTGTCTCTCAAATGAGTCAACTTCCAGGTATGCATTCGTTCTGCCTCTGAGAACAATAATTGTACTTCAAAAAGGCAATGACATTCAGGTATGCAATCATTATCAATCGAAAAGGCAGTGACGTCCATTGCAAACAATCATTCTACCTCAAAAAGGTAGTGATATCCAGGTGGACAATCATTCTACCTCAAAGAGGCAGTGACGTCCATGTAAATAATCATTCTGTCTCTTAAAGGCAATTAATTCCAGGTATGCTAGCAATCATTCTACCACTAAGTAGTAGTAATTTCCAAGCAGGTTGCCGTTTGCATCAGCACTTCGGCTTATGGAGGTACACAACGAAAATTAGTACTTCTTAAAAATTTTTAAATTCTTGCAGAGACGAGGAGGTCATTAACATCAGCGCTCGTCAGGGCGTCAACTACGACGAGAGAATTCCGACGACCGGACCAGAAGCATAAGGATTGAACCCTTGACTCGCGTGTAGAGGAAAAACACCACGTGTAAATGTGACCATACTCCATAACGTTAATTTCACCATAGCTCAGGTCCTACAAAACGTAATTATGGACACATTGCACCACTTGTAAATGTGATTGTGGAGTATAACGCTCATTTTATCATAGGTAATGTCCTACAAAATGTGATTATGTGCACACTTGAAAATTTTTAAAGTTTTTAGTTACTGGATCAAACTGGATTATCAAAGTCATAGCGTGCAATAGCATAGTAATGCATTAAATATCGCGTAGTTGGTTCTTTATTTTCAATGAAAACGTGTGAATTTTGATGTAAGGAGAGAGCAGTGAGTTATAGGTGATGGCAGGTATATGGTTACGATTATTTGTAATGAATATGATTCTAAGATTATGGTGATTACGGTCATTTTGAAAAGAACTCTGATTCACTTCATTTAAAAAAACTTGTTTCAGTGTTTAAGATTATACATACATACATATAAAATTTAAGAATATAAATGTAGCTCAAGAACATAGTGCCCCCAATACAGTTTAACAATAACTACTCAACTTATCAGTTGTCAGAAGTAACACAAGCGAAAAGTAAACTTCTCTATCAGTTATGATCATAAATTCACAACTGATAGAGCTCTCTTTATTTAATAGATAAACTCCTTTTTTATCGATGTTATTGGACGCTTCTTCTGATGCCCTTCAGAGACTATGAAACATAATACATAGAAAAAGGTAAAGTCTTCAGGTTTTTTAACACAAAACTCAACACTGGGATTGATAATGATAAAAAGCAAGGAACCCACATGTACGCTGAATATCATGGTTTGGATGTAATTGTAGTATATATGTAGTGCATAACTATTCATTACATGTAATATAGGACTCAAGATAACACTGGTAATTTGTTATTTTAAAAATATTCAAACTTGAATGTAGTGTCTGGTATACATTAAACATTTATTGGCAGAGAACTGGTTCATTTGCGTATGCACAGTATGTAACTACATCCGCAGACATTTTCCGCAAGGAAAATCTACTCGTGTTCGTTTTTCTAATGTTTTATTTTCTTCTTGCAGTTTGTCAAACATTACCATTCAGACGATGCATAATAATATGACCTTTCTGTGTGATGAAGTATCTGAATAAAACTTAATGGATATAAGAATGTGGAACACAGTTTTATCCACATGTTCGCAGCAATTCGTAGAGTTATTTTTGTGTTCAGAATTAGGTATTTCACAACCAGGTATGAGTAGTCAAGATTTGCAACTGTCTATATCCGCTTTTTTGACACTCTGTTAACTCTGGGTGTCATTTTAGTGAATTTTTTTCAATTTAAGGTAAATTTTTAAGTTGAATGCATTTGATTTCATTTGCAGCGATGCATTTGCATTTTCTGTATATTTTGGTTCGCAAGATATACGGCAAACCTTAAATGCATTCGCTGTAAAGTGTGATTTTACTATACCCTTGAACAAAACTTTTATTTACGAACAAAAATAGTACCATGCACGCCATTGCCTTACGTTGCAATAAATTTCAATCAGAAAAAACACTTCAATGTTACTGTGACATAGTTAGTTAGTTTAGTTTGTTTTAGTAAACATAGTTTAACACGTTAAGTGCGATACGACCCACCGGTGGGTCACTCAGGTTAGGTTCTGTAATTTTTTCAAAGCTTTCTAGTGACTGTGTGTACAAAGTAAAGATTTGCACCGGCTAGACAATCGCACTCAACGTGTTAATTAGTTTTCATTTCTCAAAAAAAATGGTGACTCACAGTGGAATATCTTACAGAATCATGTTGTCGAAACTTAACGAAATTAGCTAGTAAATGATCAGTGTTAACCGACCACCAGTTCACAGACTAAATGGGATCCTCAGTTCGAGCACTTCATGAATGCGAGGTAGCAATTGAAAGCGGTCTTGTGTGAGAGTAATAATAGCCATAGGAAAATTAAAGTATTTATTTGGCTCAACAAATGGCATTATGCACATGTTCGAGTAGGACAGAGCTTTGGTGTAGAGCTACTAACTATTATCGTCACGCTTAAAACTGTAGATGTCCTGAGTAAGTTCCACAGGGCAACATAAAATTATACATCATTCCTACGAGTAATCGTGCAATTTGCGACCAAGCTTCTACAAATTTGCTTTTTTTGCTTTTCTTTCGCAAAAGATTACTGGGTTCATAAGCAACATTCCTAACATTTGACATGAATTTGAGAAATTCAAGAAACTATCAACTCCTAGGCTCCGGAAAACTTAAATTCTTTTAAAAACGTGTTATATGCTAGTGTAATCCTATTTGAATTTTAAGTAATCTGTGGTTTCCACATGAGCTTTAAATGTCATCTTGATAACTGTTAGAGCTGTGCTCGTATCACGCAGCTCAGTATTTTGAAACAATTAAATTTTACAGCATAAAATAACCTAAACTTCTAAAATGTGATTGAATAACGATCATTCAACATACAGCCAACTGAAAATTTACAAAAATTGAAGTGTAGTTGCTTACTACTCTTCCAAAAACCTGTACAACATCACTTACTAGTACAAAAGCACAATAGAAGTCTCTCTGGTTCTGAAAGATCCACAGCTGTCAGATACTACGTTATGAATACAACTCAATCACCCAAGTTCCCATGATAAATGAAATTTCTTCGAGACTTGACTTGCGACGATGATGGTCAAAACGAAGTGATGGAGGCTGCACCACGTCATATGTAGAAATAGTTCTCGTAGTCGTTGTAGCACAGAGTGCGTCTGTTCTTGGCGAAGTCAGTTTCAGCAGCGGTGTCCTCCAGGAGGTCGGGGTTTAAAGACCACACACCCTGGGGGGGGGGGAGATAAAGTTAAAACTGGGATGAACTATCAGGGATGATGATTAAATAGTTGATTAACTTTTAGACAAGAAAATAGGCTGCGTTAGTAGTTTATTGCGTTGTAAGTGCTCAGTCATGAAACAAGAGTTATAATTGAAGAAATCATGGTCGAACCAGAAGGAAATTTTAACCCTACTTGTCAGAATATTATAATGACACCATCTTTTATAAATTTATGTTTTGATAATTATTACTAGCAAGAGGTGCATTTCTTAAAAAGTAATATTGTGTCATATTTAGTTATCAACTCTACAGAAAAAACTTTGTATTTAAGGTATAATTTGAAAACCATGAACAGATTAGAAAACACTGACATTTAGTATAGTACAACTTTTAGCCTTTTTTGATTTAGTTATTTCGAAGAAAGTTTTTTAACCTCCAATTGTTTTCTTGGTGCCACTATTCTCACATCATTATTTAGGTAACAGTTAAATTTTTTAACGATAAAAAATTACATAAAAAGCACTTTGTAGAACGAATTCAAATGAAGTTCTAAATACCCAGCAGTTTCAACTCAAAAACTGGAAACGAAATTTGGCCTCAACAAATGATACCTATGCCGGTAATTCATTTATATTATTGTCGATTAGTTTTGCTTCTAGAAGCTTAATAGTGTAACTGGACTTGACATAACTTTACGATTCTATATTTTTTCAAGTGCTAGAGGTAAAATCAGTGATAGTGTGCGATTGCAGAAGACTGCAGTATTTTGTATTTTTAGCAATCTGATTCAATCCTAAGACTTGGAGATGATATGACATTTGAAACCTGCCTCTGAACACGGGGTTAGGTTTCATTAAATTAAAGAAATCAGGGATCAGAGCACCTTCTCTACAAAGGGCATCGTTGGTTCATCTGGATGAGTAGCTCACCTTGCGTCGAGACGGAACTCGAGGAGCTCTGGAAGGCGGAGAAGGTGGCTTACCAACTTCCATGGAACATCTTCCAGCGATCATTCCAGCTTTCTCTAAAAATTCGCCGTTCGAATATAAATGATTAGCTTCATCTTCTGTATGCTCATTCCGTTGTTTTGAATCGCCGGCTTGGAGACCGCAAATTTCATAAATATTCTTCATATCGTTGTCATCAGTCAACCTGAGGCACGATGATGTAGGCACTACGGCTCCGTTACTATCACTAAACTGATGTCTAGTGTCAGAAGGTTTACCCATGTGCTTCAGTCTCGCTTCAAGGCTCACGACGTCTGGAATCGAATTCGGAGCTCTCTGTTCCTCCAGAAAATCTTTTGTGAGGTAAGACTCAAGTTCGTTGGCTAAACTTGAGCGAGACTGGCCTAAGTTTGTGGCCTTTACGGCCGTACTGAGAGGCCTTACTGGTTGGTCTACGGCTGGACGGATGTGCAAGTGAGCGTGGTCTTCCGTAGGCCAGCTCTGAATGACGGCCAAAGGACGGTCGTGAGGAAGTAACCGTAATTCTAGACCAGTCCTCTTAGTTACCTGCACATAGTTCATTATTAGCATACTAAGCTTAAATTTTGTGCGATAAATACCACTCCACTGCAGTCACTGCTATCATAACGTCATCAAAATAAAAGACAATTTGAAAAATCCTCTGCATTTATAGTATTGAAGGTACTTTTTGTAGCGGAATGATAATTAATTCAACATATTTACGCCGTTTGTTGATACGCAGTTCAAGATGCAGAAGCTGAGCGGGACTTTGGCTTAACCTGTGTTGGAATCACTCTAAGTTAAGAATTTCTTCTCGCATTCGGTGTCACAGATTCATCTGTAATTCTAAGTACAAAATTTAAATTAAAAAGCGAAAACTCATCTCATTAATGTTGCTTAAAAATCATCATAATCATTAGCTTGAAATAGTCATTCCACTCGTTAGAATCCCACAGGAATTTACGCAAAATCGTCCAATCAAATTTTTCAAACAACAAACAATCTGTATCGCACCTGAATGAGGACATAGTTGTTGGGTTTGGCCTCCCTGAGATGATTGCAGGCCAACACAAGGCCGATCACCTGAAGGCAGTCACTCTTCCCGCTGACCAGGAGGCTTTTGTACTGGGAGCCCTGCGCCAGGAGGGCGTCGTGGATGCGGATGACGCCTCCACGGCGCATACGCAGCGTCAGGCGTGACGAGGAGCAGGGCTGACACTCTAGCAAGGCAGACGGACGAGCTGTGTCCGACAAAGGGACTGTCGTCGATGTCGGGCCATCTGTATACACAAAATTTGGGACTACATGGACAAGCTTTCGAAGCCCTAAATATCACCAGCTTGGTCGACTGGTGAGCGAATCTGCTTGCGAGCAGAAAGACCCGGGTTCGAATCCCGCTGCCGACATGGTTGACGCGGCTAGAAATACGGCATGGGACTTGGGTAAACAACCGAATAATTATCGAAGTAATTATCCGACCCAAGAATGGGCCCGAAGGTTCGTTCCCATAGCCTCATTCTATTCTATTCTATTCTATATATTTAAAGAAAATAAGAACGCAGTATGAGCATAATAGGAGCACAGTAAAAGCCCAGTATGAGCACAGTAAATGTGCAGTAGGAGTAGAAGACCCACTTCTTTCTGCTGCCGTAGAAGAAGAAGATACAATATTAAACTGTTTCTTGCAGGTGATTGTCTCTCAAACAAATTAGCAATAACATTTTTAATTGTCTTTCAGAATTTTGCTTGAATGATAAATCATGTATTGGGACGATTTCTGCTTCACCTAAAAGTATTTGCCTTTTTAAGGAAAATTTCTTAGTGTACAATATGAAACTTTTTTCAGGGTTTGGCAATTACTTTAATTTTACGCGTGCATTTTCATATGAGCCGTGATTGTACTATTTTCGTAGGTCTGAAGTTTGCTGTAAGAAATTTCCACTTATCAAAGAGCCAATTCACCTAAAAACTATAATTTGTAATTTGAACTGATATTCATAGCAGCATTATGTGGCTATATGTTAGCGCACGAAGACAGATTCAGAAGCTTCAATTGGTTTATTACAAAATTTATTTAAAGCAGGCGTCGGTAAAATGGTCGATATCGACCCCTGGGGGTCGAGGGTTTATAATACATATTTCTCTTTATTTTTGGTCATCAAAAATGTCAATAATTGTTTAAAATTTTTTTTCACCTATTTGTATGTGTGTGTGTGCATGGAGGGGGTCGATGTAAATACAAATATCCTATGAAGTGGTCGACGGGTAAAAAGTTTGCCGACTCGTGATTTAAAGCATGTTTTTCTGAGAACCAACTTGACTATTTTATATCATCGTGATTCAGTGTCTTAGACAATTTCAAAGACTTATAACAACCTCAAAAGAATCACAATTAATTAGTACTCTTATTTAACTCCTAGGCAAGCAGGAACAACCATATGTAACTGTCAGCGCTTCTCAGTTTGTGAGAAATAATAGAATAGTTCAGCCCCAGAACCAGCTCGATAATAAGATGAAACTGTGCAATAATAAATCCTAAAAAATATGTCATCACTATGGCAAGGGGAGTTACTAACACACAAATAGTTGAGAAATATATTTATGAGTTCCTCATATGTAATTAGTAGTATAATGTGTCCGAGATGAGCAGGAGCGATACAAAATTAACTAAATCAAAGGTATGTAGTGCTGGAGAGCCCACGGAACAAACATACGAGTAATGACCGCAGTGAACGAGGGTTTTGTACAAAACAATGAGTATTAATTAAAACAGCGCAATTGGAAAGATTTGTTAGCATATCTACTGGATTCAAGCGAGATGTTATATCAAATACCATTTTGCAATTGCATTAGTGCTATACCCTATGCATGTTCCCAAAACACACATTTGGAATTAATGGAAACAATTGCACCACAGTTTTATCCTGAGGAAAATGAATCCTAAATCACAGTTTGAAACGGAAATAAACACATTGAATTTCAAGTAATTGCAAGTCCCAGAGAGCATCAGACTGAAGTAGGGCGGACCATAATGCAACAGGTCACTGCAACGCCGGAAAAATAACTTTTAGAAATTGCTACCGGAAATCACGGCAGTGTCTAGGTATGTACAACCTGCACCGGTGACACAGGAAAAGGCCTGCGGTTTAACAGGAGATATAAAATAGTCCTGGAACGGAAATAAGTCGAACAAAGGAAGACTGCCCTCAAGCACACAATGCAAATGTTGAGCTCGTTTCTTTGTGTGTGTGAGTTTATGAATATGTGGAACTGTATTTGAATATCGACGAATTAACTAATTTCGAGAAAATGACATCATACAAATATGACATTTGGCAAGCAAAAAGTGTGAGCATACTAGTATGCACCTGTGAACTGATTTTCAACAGTTATGACTGATAATATTTATTCATCTTAAAGCAACTTTGTTCGACTCGTCAAACGATGAATTTTTGTTTATATTTTTTATCCTCTTCGAATATATGGATATTTTTACAATATTTTGACTTGTACAATTTGTTTACGCCTCATAATCTAACTAGAATGCAATTTTATGCCTGTTGAATGAACTATAGATGAAAAGATATTTTATTCAAATAAGATTTTGCTTTACTTGCCTTTATTCTAGTATATGTTATTTGCATTGCTTCATTATTCCCCTTTGAACATATTAATAACAAATTAATAATACTGATTAACCAATACAAAAATTCACAGTTAGCGCCCTATCAGAATAATAAAGACAAGGTTTGGGGTAGTGAACTCTTTAACAATAATGACAAGTAAATTTTTTTTAGGGATATTCGAAGGTACTGCCAACTTAAAATAATTTACCCATTAATAATGAAGAAAAAAAGAACACTATTATAATATTATCAAATATCATTAATGGAACAAAAAATTGGAAGTTTCTCACCATTTTTACTGATGACCACTTCCAGGGCAAGGTAGAAGAGGTTGGGATCACGATGCCTCATGCGGAACCTTGAGAGAATAGTGTAGACAACCTCACTAGCCGTGGTGGTGGGTGTCAAGTGTACAGTTTTGTATTCCATGTCCTGCAGCAAGCACCGCACCCACACACGCACCGCCAGCTGTAAAATACAGTAAACTGTAAAATAAAAAAGAATAGATACACTAATTTGATTGGTTATAAAATGGTAGTAATGTCCTTGTTGATGGAAAGGCTTCCGTGTAATCTGTGTAGCAGTAAACGTCGTATTCTCGATCATACTGCCAGCTCTATGCTTGTGCGATTGCAAAATGTTGGATACAAAGAAAAGACGGAACCGTGGCAGTAATGAGCGTTGTCACCTGTGTTTAGGAATGAGTTAAGTTTTGACAACGGAAATGTGGCATAAGTACATCAAACAAACAGGATGAGGAAACGTTAACGGAAATATAGCAACACAAAATGTAACCATTAGATTACTAACTGGCGAATAAATATTATACAATTGAAATGCTCAAAATTCTCAAAATTTTCCTAAAATAACATTATCAATTGTGTGTTATAAGTACTAATGTGACACTAAATTCCATCAGAAAAAACTTCGTAGTTCTTCATTTAAAATGCAAATAAAATAAAAATACAGAAATACTGTAATTTCATTATTATATAAAAGAACTTTGTGAAAAATAAATAATAAGGTAGTTTCTGCGCAACAATCAATTGAAATAACATTCAATTGTCATATACTTACATATGTGTTGTATTATGACCTGAAGCATCACTATCTTATACCTACTGTGTATGTGTTGTATTATGATCTGATACATCATTATAATGCACTTACTATGTGTGTGTTGTTTATGACCTAAAGCATCACTACCATATAGTTACTGTGTGTATGTTGTATCATTACCTGATGTATCACTATCATATAAAAACTGGTATTGAAATTTAGAGAAACTGGGACAACAGCAGGCAGACAACGTTGTGGCAGGCTACGGACCACGCGAACTGGTGCTTCAATTCAGCTTGTTGCAACGAGTGTTGCTGATTGGCCCAAAACGTCAACTAGGAGACGTTCAATTCAACTGAGAATGTCACGTACCTCACTGCAACGTATTTTGGTAAAAGATCTAAGGTATCATCCATATAAAATTCAATTAACTCAAGAACTCCGTCCTTCGGACTACCAAAGCGATTGATTTTACGATTAGATTTCTGTAGCTGAGAAGCTTCACAGCAGAGTTTCTGCTGTCTGCAGTTGTCTCAGTTTCTCTAAACTTCAATACCAGTTTTTTACGCACTTCATCTAGGGACTTCTTTCAATACCATCAATATTCCTGTAATTCCTCTGAACTGCAGTAACCGAACAATTACATCGGAAGTAAAGTTCCACTATTTTTGCTCGTTGTTCCATTGCGTAGCGATTCATTTTGGGGGGTGGATTTAATGATTTTTTTGGTCAATATGTTGTGATTGTCGGAAGACTTGATACGCTGGTAGAAAACTTTGAAATCTCCTCATTCATTCTGAATTAACCAAATCTCTTTAAAATCTTTAGTTTTATAGCTATAATAATTTTAAAAAGGTACTGTACTTATAGGCCACCCTGTATAATAGACTGTCTCTCCATCTCGCTCTCTCTGTATCTGTGTGTGTCCGTCCCATTACTTCCTATCTATTACTAAAGAAAAATTATTGAAATGAAATAAGAACGGGTGTGCATGTAGTATAAGCATTGTATTGTGGATACCAAATGCCCAGATTACTATAAATTACTCAGTTTTTTCCGTTTTAGTTTTCTTCTCTTACACGGTCATGTTATCGGTAGATATGGTACAGAATGGAAGTTCAGTATACATGCATGAAAAATATTCAGATTCTGATAGTCCCACGGGTAAAACTGAAAAATGTATTTTATTTCATAGATCCTTAATTTTATCACTTTTAAATCAAGTGATATCAACGGGCACAATCTGGGCCATGTTATCAGTAGATAAGAGGCATAAAGGAAGTTCTAAATGAAATTAATACATAGTATTCATTTCAAAGACAATAATTCGTTGTAAATCTTTAATGCATTCATCTTCATAATAATTCAAATTAGTAAATCTAAATCGTGGAATTTCCATGGGAACTGTCTAGTACTGTACTAATACTCATGACTGTTTCATCATTCTGGGTGTACGTTGTAAAAAAGCCTTTCAGTCATAAATTTCAACTTCAAACTCGCTTACAATAATCGTCAATCCAAAGCTACCTTATGATCAGGGTACGAAAACTATAATAACGGGCGATATTCGAAACGCTTGTTTTTTGGTCTTGTATTGGAATGCAACGGTTCTCGGTCGAATTGAGAAATGTGACACAGTCATGCAAGCGTATCACGGATACCTGATACGTCAAATGAATCATTTTTACTGTCTACGTGTTTTCCAAAGAAAAAAAGTTTCACCAGAGCAAAAATTTATCCTATGACAATCTCGAATTTTGCACAGTAACATTAATGTTCATTTACAGGTGAGTAATGCGACTCGTACGAGCAAATATCACGCACCTACAATTAATTATCGGTCGGAAAAGAGTGCTCTATTTATAAATCATCATTTCTTGGCATTTCAGTCATTTAAAAACTAGAAATACATCAAACTGGCAGTGAAGATTAGATAAAATTGTAAAACACCTGAAGTGCACGTCACACAAAAATAATACGTACTTTTTTTCGTATGTTTATCTTTTCTACAATTAGTGTCAACATCGTAAGCATGTTTCTAACAACTTAGTTACAGAATAAAAATAACCTTCTTCTGCGTTGCCCGAGTAAACAAATAAAAAAATAAAGAAAATTAAGAACTATAGTCATTATTAAACACATCCAGAAAAATAAAATGGTTTTGAGAGGTATTGGAATTCAAATGAGGCTGCCAGTCCAACATACGAGTCAAAGCTCGTATGTCGAAGCTTCGTTCGTTAAAGATCTGCACTGAAGGGACAGAGTTCAATGACTGCACCGGCGTCTCTTTGCGGAACAATCGCCGTCCGGAATCTTGCATTGTGCTCGAGTTTTTCGGACGCTCTCTCACGAAGCTGCCTCTGGTGGACACCGGAACCAATTCTGCTATGTGGGGCTGAGCGCAACTACACTGACGGCTCATTTGAAATAATAATACCAATGATAATCCACTATATAATAACGCACAGTTTGTTGTTTACTTGCTTGCTCACTTGGTTCGTCTTTCTGTAACGGTCTTAAGGATTTAAATAGGAGGAAATTCGGTACAGTATACATGTATTGTAAGCATTGTATTGTGGATACCAAAGGCACATCCTTCAATGTGAAAACTTCTTCGCAAAGCCCGCTTCCAGTGCCAATCAAACGAAAAAATCAATAAAAACCCGTGAATTTTCACGCGTGGGTCCACTAGTCTCTTGATAAAAGCTGTTTCAAAGAATACAATCGATGAAAGAATTTTAATGGGAAACGAAGTTAACTATTTACTGATTGTGTTTATTCAAATATAAGGTTTCGTGTTTATATCTGAGAAACGCGAAAAAAATTGAATTATTTTATATTTAAATCGATATATGAATGATGGAAACATAACTGTCACATTGAAGTTGAACATTCGGACTTGAATTTTGACGAATTCAAATGAAACAATTAGGATGAAAATGCACATAAAGCGCCCAACATCTTTAAATTTTCAATATTGTAATGCAAAATGTCACAGACAAATATAAATGTTTTATTTACTTAATAGCTCATGAGACACTAAGTCTTCACTACTAAAGTAACTAGTGGATCCACTCGTGGAAATTCACGTGTTTTTTACTGAATTCTTTCGTTTGATTTGCCAGTGGACGCTGGCTTTGCGAAGGAGTTTCCACATTGAAGGATGTGCTTTTGGTATCCACAATACGATGCTTACAAACATTTCAAATTTCCTTCTATCAAAATCCTTAAGGGCGAGACAGAGAGACGGACCAAACAAGCAAGTAAGCAACAAACTGAGTATTATTATATAGTGGAACTAAACAGTTCCCGCGGAAATTCTACGATTTAGATTTGACTAACTTAAAATTGTTCTAAAGATGAATGCATTAACGATTTACGACCAATTATTGTGGTTCAAATGAATGCTTTTCATCAATATATACGGAACTCCCATTCTATATCTCATATACCGATAACATACCCCTGATAGTACCCGTTGAAATTACTTGGTTTAAAAGTGATAAAATTAAGGGTCTATGAAACAAAATACATAATTTGCTTTTACCCGTGGTGCTCTCATAATCTGAATATTTTTCATGATCTATACAGAACTTCCATTCTCCACCAAATTTACCGATAACATGCTAATGTAAGAGAAAAAACTAACGGAAAAATTGAGTATTTTATAGTGATCCGGTGCCTTTGGGATCCACAATACAATGGTTGTAATACATGTATACCCGTTCTGATTTCAGTTCAATAATTTTTCTTCAGTAATGGATAAGAAGTAATGGGACGGACACACACAGATACAGAGAGATGGATGTACATAATCGACTATATATGTAGAATAACTCAAAGTTTAGTAAATTGAGATTTGAAGTCTTTATTGATACATAATAGAAAACTAAATTATTAAATAGCAAAACCTAATAACTGAAACATTTGGCCAATTTATGACTACACATGTATCATATCAAGAGATTAACTTTAAGCAACTGAATCAGGAAATTTAATCGGAAGTCGACACTTTGGCACTTGGAATGCTCACTTTTTATCACTCGGTGATGTAGTTGCAAGTGCGGTAAGTCAACAGCAAGAGAACATAGCTTGCAGTGGCCTCAGAACCACTGAGCGACTGCGTGACGCTCTTTATCTCATAACACCGCATTCTCAACGATGGCCAGATGAACAACGTGAAAAGTCCGAGAAAGCTGTTAACTTTTGCACAAGATGTGAATAAATGTTACAAAAACGGCTCCGCTGCGTGAAAGCGCTTCGAAAAATTGTTCACATGCGTTACAATATTGATCGACGATACTATTGAATGTCGTTACAAGCAATCCTATGTTTGGAATATCATTGGAATGTTGTCCCGAATGGTCTTTTATTTTCGCTCCTGAAGATTTCAAACAGCTCTGCCACTGAAACATTGTTAGATGGATTTCCATGCGGAACTACATTTGTATTAACGTGTATTATGAGTAATTAACTCAAAAAATGTCATCACGCTGAACTAAATGGTTGTAAGAATTATCAGCAACAATCAAACTGTCCGCCTAAACAGTGTTACTTAGTAGAAATAGCGATAAAATGCAACAGAAATTAAATTTTATCAACTGTCTCCAATATGAATGAAGTTTTACACATTGCCTCAAATGGAGAAACTCTTTTTTAAAAATCAAGTTCTATAGTAAAACATAAATCCACATAAACATTTGAAAACTTATGGCACATTTTAGGAGTAAATAAAGCAGAGCATGGTACTATAGGTATGTATAGATACATAGGCCTATAGGGTTATGAACCTACTATGTATATATGCTCTTTCGATCCCTTCAGTGTGAATATAGATCAATTTGCATATGTATATACATATACACATTTGTATATACATGTTTGTAATATATATATATATATATATATATAGGTCCCTACATTTCACCGACATAGGTCTCCTGGTTGAAACATAACGCACCGTTTTTTGCATCGAGAAGTTGATGAGAGAGCGGTTGCCCGCTAGAACTCTGTCTCGCGTATTCGGACAAGTGTTGAGTTCCGACTCCAAGAGCCCGAAGAGAAAGTAATGCTACAGCAAAGTAACCTTTACGATGATATTTTTTATCTGCCCAACATGTAGAAAGGATAGGGAGGTTTTTGCAATACACCTGGAGACTGGAGGGTATATATGTTAAATACATTGCGGATTCTTCATAATTTGGTACAAAGGCTTGCAGAAAATGTGGATATTATACTAAAGATTTTAACAATTCCACTGAGAGGTTCCTAAATGAAAGGCACTTTGCAAATGTAATGTAAATATTTATTTTAATACTAAAATTTGAAGTTGATATCAAATGCTTCACAGATTGTAGAAAACAGATCAGAGTCGTATAACATTTCTTCATCTTAATGAAAAGAGCAGCGCAATCCAAGTGCCATTAAGAAAGTTTAAAAAACTTGATATTTTCATCACTCTGAAGCTGCGCATCGATACTTCCAAGTGAAATACGTACAAGCTAGGTCGTCCCTTCCTTCATACTGTTGCAAGAGTTCATCTCGCTTAGCTCTTCTTGTAAATGACAGCTGTTCAGGAAATCAAAGGGTGCAATGTATTTGTCTGGAGCCTACAGCCAAAAAATAAGACAATGTTGAGCGGTGTAGCCTCATCGCCGTGTTTGTTAATCGAATTACACAAGTAGAAACTTCACAGGATACTCGCTAGACAGACTCCATGACTGTTGATGACAGCTGCAGATCCACACTAAGCTGATAGAGCGAACTACTCGTTTTGAATATCAAAAGGGTGGAAGGCCTAAATAATCTATGCGGAAGTTCACGAAATCGTACTTTTACTTCGTTGGGGCTCACATTTTGTGAAGCTTTCACGTCAACAAAATGAGAAAATCCACACCTACAAAAAAGTTTAGAACATTTCGTTGTTCATCGAAATCGTGAAATAACTTTAAAATTGAATCATTGAGCTCATTCTTAAACCTTAGTGATAATGGGAGTCGTCCAGTAAAAATTCGTGCTGTCCATTTGACCTTTTCATCCATCAAATGAGTGGTAGTTTTTACATAGGTACATATAAATCAGTTTTATAGAGGAATCGGTGAAAATACTGTAGCCTGCAACAGAGGACGATTTTGAATTTTATTCTTTCAAAATATTTAGACATGAGTTCTAAAAAATACTGCACTGAGAACTTAAATGATAATTTTATTGTCGCTCGCTGTAGAATCCCTGAAGAGCATCTGATAAACACCAACACTCAGCACAATGTCCGCCAAGCTACTCGTAAATTCTATGCTTCAAAAACAGTTACATTGAGTGCATTTAGTTCCCTACGACTTATAAACAGAAAACCTAAGAATTAGGTTCAGTCACATACTCTTATAGTCACGAGTTGTCATAGGATGCGTTGCAAATAAAAGACTGGAGCTTGAAGAGCAGCTAAACTTTCCCACCAGCGTCAGCGCTGATCCACAAGAAGGGCGATCCTTTGATTGCCAAGTCACTCTAATTTTGCAGGTCCACGGGAATATTTGTCATTAGAGCCAAAGCGTGGGATTTTGTGCACCGCTAAAACTTCTTACGCAATTGACGTACTTTCTATTTCTCGTTAAACATCAAGTTGAACAAAAACTGGTGAGCTGCTGCAAACACGTTCTCATTTATCTAACATAACAATTCTTTTCACACTCAAAAAAGAGTGGGAGAACGTGCCTCTATTGCTCTCCAAAAACGAGCGCAGGCTTTCTTGGGCCAGCAAAAGCGCATTGACATGCTCAATTTTACAACTACTTTTCTGAATATAAACGCGAGATAAAGTTCGGTGCATGCGAACACTCAGCACGCATTCGCTTTAAATATCTTAGCGTAGGCGTTGAAGAAGCACACGCTGTCACGTAAGCCACACACTTGGAGATTAAGATTTAGCGACTGAAGAAGAGGAGAGAGAATTCACTCTTTTTTAGTACATTTTTCGTAATTTTTGCCAAGGAATATCTGGAGAAAACGCGTGCCGATGCATACCAGCGACAACACGCAAAATCCGTCACGCTGTGCGCGGCTCGTGGAGGTTTTTCCACTCCTCAGTAACATGAAAACATGTTAATGAATTGAGAAACTACTATGTCCCACTGCAATTAAGTTGTCGCTAT
>VCRD01003266.1:41216-65019 GCA_006783055.1 Trinorchestia longiramus | reverse complement strand
GTGGTCAGAGTGGAGGACATAATGAGTGGTCAGAGTGGAGGACATAATGAGTGGTCAGAGTGGAGGACATACTGAGTGGAAGGCTAGGACTTGCTTCGGTAGCAAGAGCGTAAATTATGAAGAAAACGAGTATCATCGTGAAGCTCTAAGGTTCACAACCTGTAAATCTGTGCTTAAATTTAGTTGTGATGACGAACAGGGACAGGGATGTTGAATTTCCTTGGGAGTTATGTCTTGCGCGCTTGGTTATATATTCACCGAGTTAAAAGCAGATATTTTGTCTCAAGTCACTCTGCTCTCTTGTTTATCTTTGCTGCAAATAAGTTTTTCGGTATCTGGTATTCCTCTATTTGGGAAAGAAAATGTTTCAGCTTACTTCTTTCAGACTCCGTAACAGTAGCGTTTTTGATCAAATGGTTAGTCTTCATTAAGCAGCAGGGGACAGTTTGCCTTAAAAAAGTTGAGTGAACATTATTTTCTTTATATTCCGCTTCAAATGCTAGAATTTCACGTAGTGAGGATATGCCCAGAAAAGATGCCGTAGGCGTGAGTTGCTGGTAGTAGCTCAGTCAAAGTTTGGGAACTGCTAATCGTAGAACTTCACAAGCCGTAACCTGTTGCAGAACTAGCGCTTGAAGACAGAATAGAAGCAAAAGTACGGTAGGCCTTGCGTAGCAATACTGAAATTTCGACATATTAATTCTGTACTACCTGTGAGCCCTGCCGCTTCTTCAGTCATACTATTCACCTTCTAGCTCTTCACACAGTAAATATGATAATTAATCTTGTGGTTTTATTTCACTCCCCAATATGAGGCGTATTGTAACATAATGACGTAAGCGCCCCTAGCGAAAACGTGAGAAAAACGTAGTCAAAGTTTTGCGACTCTCAGAATGATACATGTCTGCAATGAATTTAGTTAGGAAGCTAGGACTAGTCGTAAAATGACTGTGAGCATGTCTGCAATCATGCTACCTATGTGAAATAATTAATTTGTGTATGTATTCTGAAATACGGAACGGTGACTGCGTCTTTCTCCTATTAAAATTCCTACTGTACAATAAATTGGTGTCCACATTGCATAAAAATAGCAATAACACCGAAAACCCATTAAAAGATCCCCTAAAGGTATTTTTTGTTACTTTATACACCAAGGTATCTTTAAAAAGTAAGACAAGATAGTACGATAATAGACCAATGGTAATGAGGAGGATAATGAATAAGTAAGAAAATAAAGCAAGAAAAATTCCGAACCTGCTAAATTTCGTCTGAGACCCCCATAGGTATTGCTTGTTTGTTTATACACCAAGATAAGTATTTTTAAAAAGACAAGGTAGTAAGATTATAGAAAGATAATAAAGATTCATTCTCTAGTCTGCTGAAGCTCCACGTCGCCTGCGACGTATTGTAATTTTATTTACAAAGGCTTTCGACCTTACTACGCGCCTCGATTTTATTTTCCCACGACTTCCCCGGCTAGCTGACGTCAAGACGCAGGTAGTGGTATAAGAATCCCGATTTTGGCCAGAGTGTTGCTTACGTCACTGTGTTACTATACGCCTCAAATATTTACGGTGAAATTTTGTGTTGTTCGTCTCACAATGTTTGCTAACCCGTTTTTTCTTCTTACAGAGCCTGGTTGGAAGAAACATTGTTTGTACTGGTGACATGAAAATGGTTTCTTCAGCCTGCAGTCTTCTTGCTGCAGGGAATGTATGTGAGTACGCCTTGCTTTTGTTCATGTGTAGTTTTTGTTTGCTGCTGGAGAGAGAGCGAGGCTTATGTTAACATTCCTAGGGGACTAAAGCCTATGACCATACCATGCTACTAACCAGGAATATAATAGTAACGATAATAATGCCAAGCTACTTCCAGCTGATAGTCACATCCCTGAGGTAGACATCTTCGTTACGTCACTGAAGGTTTAGTCGCATCGCCTATTTTCTACACTCAGTAACGACCATGTTCGTTAGAGTGGGAAAAGTATGAAGTTTTTTGGTAATTTCGCGTTAACGTAAGCCTCGTTCTGACTGAATAATAACGCTGAATTAGATACCTGCAGATTTATAACTGTAATAATTTATCTTACGAGATTGTTTGGTTGTCTTGACTACTGGAACCTACACCATCTCACAGGAGATCAAACTCGAGTATTGTGGTCATCTAAAATGTGGTGAAACGTTTAATTTTTCCCTTACTAATATACGTTTGAGAACAAGCCCGGCTGTTGGTAGCAGAGGGAAACGGCATTCTCCCTGATCGATCCTACACAGAGACCGCCGAGGGAAACAGTGTTATGGAGGCAGGATAACCGCAGCTGCAGCTCTTGAAATGACGCTTTGGAAATTTTTCCCTCGGACAATGTTGCAGTTTTCAGTTTTCTAAGACTTTTCTAAGAGCTTGTTACTGGGATACTTACTGAGCCAGGACAGTTCCAGGGCATCAGTGTTATTAGATTAGTTAGTCCCTTGCGTATAATCGTTAATTTATTATCGTTCTGCATGTTCACATTCTCTTTATGTTGAGGCATTCGTAGTAACTCCTGCATTGCTTGCTGCCATGCTCGTTTCTGAAGGCGCTAATGCTGCTTCCAATTGCATCAATTTATTACATACCGTGCGGAGCAAAATGATACAACACGTTGATTAAATCGCCAGATTGCACATTTATAGACCACGTACAATTACGAAAATTGGACTTTATATAAACAATAGTATAAAAAGTTTGATTAATATATCTAAAACCCACAAATATTTAATATAAAAAATATATAATAACGTGTATAATAAATACGTGAACAAAAGTTTACAATACCAGAATTTTTTCTCGATATTATTTATGAAAATTATTGTAGGATTATTCCAGAATGTTCTAATACATTCTACTATTTGGCAACCGAACTTTCGTCAGCATTCCTCTCCAATAACGTGTCATTGGTACAGCAGCTCTCGTTCGGAAACATCGCCAGCATGGGTGAGAATACGGACATCAACCAAGATCTTCGCGAACGTATTGTGGAGCTCCATAATGAAGGTTTGGGATATCGGAAGATAAGTGCACAACTGTGTGTTCCTATAGCCTCGGTTGGAACCATAATATGTAAGTGGAAATGCCGGAATACGACTCTCAGCGAGCCTCGAACTGGCCGTCCTCGGAAGATTAACGACCGTGCTGCTCGAAAATTAGTCCAAACAGTAGTGCAGTAAGCCTCAAACTACTCGTGAAGAATTGAAGGTTTAGAGGTGGCTCAATCATGGTGTGGGGATGTTTCAGCTCATCAGGGGTAGGTAAACTTCACATCATTGAGGGAATCATGAATGGCAGAATATATCGTGAAATATTGAAGGAGCAAGTCCTACCTTCAGCTCGTTTGTTAAAATTGAAACGTGGATGGAAATTTCAACAAGACAACGATCCAAAGCATACTGCAAACGAAACCAAGGAATGGTTGAGGATGAAGAAGATAAACATTTTAGAATGGTCAAGTCAATCCCCGGACATGAATCCGATCGAAAACTTGAGAAGGGAATTGAAATTGAAGATTCAGAAGAGAGGTCCCAATAACATCACTGAATTCAAAGAAATTTGCATTGAAGAATGGAATAAGATTATGCCTGAAACTTGTAAAAGGCTGGTAGTGAACTACTATAGACGTTTCGAAGCCATAATTAATAATAAGGGCTATGCAACCAAGTATTAATGTATGTATATCTTGAAATGTGTTGTAAACTTTTGTTCACGTATTCATTATACATGTTCCTATATATTTTTTTATTAAATATTTGTGGATTTTAGATATATTATTA
Source organism: Trinorchestia longiramus (assembly GCA_006783055.1). Taxonomy (NCBI): domain Eukaryota; kingdom Metazoa; phylum Arthropoda; class Malacostraca; order Amphipoda; family Talitridae; genus Trinorchestia; species Trinorchestia longiramus. The sequence goes on along the minus strand of VCRD01003266.1, from coordinate 61,213 downwards.
ACCTTTTTATACTATTGATCATACATAGTCCAATTTTCGTAATTGTACGTGGTCGATAAATGTACAATCTGGCGATTTAATCAACGTGTTGTATTATTTTGCTCCCCACGGTATATATTTTCACATATTCATTATAATATACACATTTTTATTCGAAAATTCACGAGAGGAAACAAATTAGTGTTTCACCGCGGAAATGACGGCATTGGCTCGTTTAAAGTTTAATATAGTACTGATTATTTCGTGCAAGATCTTACGGGCATGTGGTGGGTTACGTGGAAATCAATCGTGTGATCAGGATTGCTTCATGACGTCACTCATGGCAGCAGAATTGCGTCACATCGTAGTTTGGAGGCAAGATTGCATCGCATTCTTTATGCACATTGAAAGCAGGATTGCTAGCAGTAAGAGCCATATGTAACATCTTAAATTATCAAAAATGGGAGTACAATTTAGTACCACATGTTAAATTAACGCGCTTCAGTACATGGGGGGACATTAAGTCTTCGGTAAAGCATTGCATAAGAACACTGCTGCGTGCTGTGAAGTTTGATGTCTCTGGTGCTCGCCAGTCACTGATCACTTCATGCGAGTTCCAGGGCGCAGACAATACAACTCGACTGGAAACAAGGCGACCGAATGACTCGGAAGCATCAAGTCCGTCCAAATAATGCTAATCGCGTCCGTGTGTCGGAGAGAATGCCACCCAGCTGGAAGGATGCATTAGCTGTAATTACAAGAAGAAATGAGAATCATCAGCGAGAAGAGGGTGATACCTGAGTATCTCGCCAAGATTGCTGGGCTGGTCGCCTTCAATGAACGCTCATTACACGCTCGTGATCAGCCTACCCAGCTTTGTGGGACGCTGGGTGAGCGTGTGTGTGCTGGGTGTGGTGGTGTAGTGTGTGTGCTGGGTGAGCGTGTGTGTGTGCTGGGTTTGGTGGTGTAGTGTGTGTGCTGGGTGTGGTGGTGTATGTGTCCTGGGTGTGGTGTAGAGTGTGCTGAGTTTGGTGGTGTGGTGTACATAATGGTTATAGAACTCTTGGTACTCGTAGATATGGCTTGTGGTACGCAATAATTATTTGACTCACAAAAGACAATTAGAATAGAATAAGGTAATAGAAACGAACCGTTCGGCCCATTCTTCAGCTGCTACGTAAGTTCCATGCCGTCTGAAGTAAAGGCATCAATCACGCATATACACTGCAATCACGTAAGCCAATTCAATCACGGACATGCACTTTCACTCAGTCATAGACATTTCAGTCACGCACATGTATCATAATCTTACACTGGCCCCAGAAGTTGGGGATATAAAATTATTACGATATAATACTGTGGGGTTCCTAATCCAATTTTTGCTGAGATGATTTTTTAATGTGTTCACAGTGCCAGCAAAAACGATGTTTTCGGGCAGCTGATTCAAATATCACATGATTCGCGATACACAACTATCACATGGTATCTGGTACACAATAGTGTTATGACTTGCGGTGCTCATAAATAAGAAAAACTAAATGCTGGGTGAAGAGCTGCAAGGTCACACTAATTATTTCACTGTTAATCTCATATCTCCTTAGTAAATGACGACTGTATGTTACTAAAGGGCATTTTAATTTTTGTACATATCTTGTTTTATGTCTTTTATTTGTTTTGTTATTAGTTGTTGATTATATAATTTTTCACACAAGCCCTGTACTTGATTGGCTTAGCTGCGTTTTGAGCTCAGTGCTGTGATGTGTGGTCCACTGTCCTGTGATGCTGCAACTCCCACCACTCCGATAGCGCTGAGATCTTTGCGTTGAATTCATGCGCCATAGTCTCACTCTGCATTGTATGCTAGTTTTTGTCAAGAAAAACTCGATCTAATTATTCAGGGTGATATAAAAACAGGCGTACTTATTAATTAGGTAGAAAGAGATGAACTAATGCATCTCCCATTGAATGTTGCGGCACTGCACGCTCAGGCGCAGAGCTAAAGCTGCATTAAAGCGTCTGCGCAAGATATGCGCGAGATATATGTGAACAAGATGTATGTGAACATCGTACTCTTGGAATCTGCTGAACAGGCCAAGGAACGGTTAGATTGAGACCTTCAGCTGAGATAGCGGGCTACATCTCCCAATAATGGACTCAAACGACCAACCTCAAAAATATATATAATCGTTTTAGGGACTATTACCATCCATGAAGGCTGTTCCAGTCTCTCTGTTTCTTTAAGTGCGGTTCCCCAGAAGTTCATGTGTTAGAGCGGAGCTGTGCGATGTTCTTTTGAGCGAAGTCTACAGACAGTGAACGGTGCATTAGCACGGCTGGTGGGTGGTCCCTGTATCATGCGGAACCCAATTACGCAAACGCTTCGTTCTGTAGCACAGTTTTTCGTTTGCCTTCGTACAGCAGAGGCACCTTGTGAGGCTTTGCAGCGGGAGATGAAGGCTCCAGCTGAGCGTACACTTGTGGAAGTGAGCACACGTATGTGACATAGTGCGGGTGGTCTGGGACCACCCAGATGCGGTGCCTCGCTCAGCTCCCTGTTTGCTTTGAGCTGCCGGACCACACACGCTGTAACTGCGACCACCGCTGAGATGTGCTCGACCACCTCTGAACGAGCCCACCGCAGGGGGGAGGGCTAGTCATCAGGGGGGGAGGCATGTGGTGTGCAGGGGGACTTTTTCATTCTGTGACAGCAAGGACATCTCCATTTCGATGAATGGGCGACATGTGGGTCACGCAAGAGTTCTTCTTATAACGACTATGTGGAAATCTTGCAGCCGTGACCGCATTCTCAATTCAACGCTCGCATCCATGAATCAAGAATGGTAATTACTTGACGTAACCGTTTAATGTAAATTATGAGAATCATACTCAGAGAACTAACTACAAATGCTACTGATCTCAATCACTATCTCGTTCATCTTGTTTCAAAATGTATTTTGTACTCGTTATTTTAAAGCTGTTCATCGTTTACAATATTGAGTTAAGAAGGGAACATAATCAGCTGTTTGCTGCTGCACTTCGAGTGGCTTCATAACTTTCTGAAAAATCGGGTATTCATTACTAACACACTACGTAGAATTCATTAGCTGAAGCAATAATCTAAATAAAAAAGACAAGAAATCTGGCCACGGGATAAAATATTCAAGTCCTTGCTAAAAATTTTTACAGCAGCTTCTTGAAGTTCTTTTAATGATAGCAATTGTAAAATCGGTCCCGCTTGAATTTAATTTTCTGACCACCCCCTTTGGAGGCGTGCAATTTTCTGCTGGCTATTATATGCTGAGCTGCGCAGTCATTAGAGCAGCTTGATGAGCGTATCTAAATATGAAGCCAGATGAATGCGCCACAACATGGCCACGACACACAAAAGTCGGGACGCGTTCAGCGGGGGCTGGTGCGCGCAATCAAAACGCATTCAGTAAACTAAAAGAAGAAAAGAAAAGCGCATTAAGTAGAAACAATCAGTGTGCTCTTGTACGGGACTGATGAGTAGGAGCTGTTACATTGTTCCTGAACTACCAATGTGTACTACCTTGCATATAATACCGGGCTTGCAGTACTTTACATTAGGCATTAGTGCAGTGTTTGACATTAGGTGCCTTAGTACAGTACTTTACATTAAGTACTGTAGGTGCAAAACAGTAGACGCAGCACCACGCTTACAGTTCCCAGCCAACGGCATCACGACAGTACTGCAACACAGCACACACACACACACACACACACACACTGCCGTGTCCTGGCCACTGCCGTACCCAGTTAAGGCACACGACACTCAGTGTGTCGGTGGGTGGGGCAGCTCAGTCTTGTGTGTCTCACACAGTGCACCACACAGGCTCATTGCTCATACACACACACACACATCACTGTTTGGTCGCACATAATCTGTGTGCAGCGAAATTGATGTCCTTGACTTTAGACGGCACGCTCAATCAGCCATAACGCGTTGAATGCTGCGTGTCAGCTTGGAGCAGCGTGTCAGCTCGGAACAGCGTGTCAGCTCGGAACAGCGTGTCAGCTCGGAACAGTGTGTCAGCTCGGAACAGTGTGTCAGCTCGGAACAGCGTGTCAGCTCGGAACAGCGTGTCAGCTCATAGGTGTCACAGAACATGACATATTCAATCTCTTACACGAAAAAAAACAATGTTGAGATCTCAGCTACGTCTTCTAGTTCCGAGACTTGAGTTTCGTTTGCGGTTTCGGACGTTCCTTGCGCCCTGCAATTGCAAGGTAATGAAATAAGGTAAGGAGAATCGTAAAACGTAAAACGAAGTTCAACAATTGCTAAAAATAGCTAGTAATTCGATTAAACAACAATAATAAATTAGCAGAGTGTGTTGATGAAGACTGTGACTCAGTGCAGCAGCAAGAGGACGACAAGCGCTGACATCGCTGTCAGGAGAGCGAAGTCAGGAGGGCGAAGTCAGGAGGGCGAAGTTAGGAGGGCGAAGTTAGGAGAGCGAAGTCAGGTGGGCGAAGTCAGGTGGGCGAAGTCAGGTGGGCGAAGTCAGGTGGGCGAAGTTAGGTGGGCGAAGTTAGGTGGGCGAAGTCAGGAGTTGATGCACAGGCGACACCAGACGGCGCTGCTTTACATGCTGCAAAGTTCTACTAGCCAAGTGTGTAGTTATGAACAACAATTTTGATCAATCTACTTATATTACCGTATTTTAAAACTAACCCGACCATTATAAGTATTTTGTAAATGGTGTATGATGTTCACGTCTTGTTAAGCCGGCGAGAACGATGGTCATGCTGAGTTATGATCATGCGAGGTGATGATTATGCTGAGTTATGATCATGCGAGGTGATGATTATGCTGAGTTATGATCATGCGAGGTGATGATTATGCTGAGTTATGATCATGCGAGGTGATGATTATGCTGAATTATGATCATGTGAGGTGATGATTATGCTGAGTTATGATCATGCGAGGTGATGATTATGCTGAATTATGATCATGTGAGGTGATGATTATGCTGAGTTATGATCATGCGAGGTGATGGGCATGCTGGGTTATGATCATGCGAGGTGATGATCATCCAACAAAGTTGTAGAAGCCACAATAATAGCATCTGTCAACTCTGCATTTGGTCACAATTCAACAACTATGCAAGTGTCTGCTGTCAATTGTTTGTTTGCCCTTAAATGGAACTCGATCACCTGAAATGTTTTTCTCCTGAGCACAAATTATCACAAATGAATTGTTTTAGAGGAACACTGCCTGCCTCTTCAGTTCCATTATAAATCAATTGTTGTCATGACACTTAGCGCGTCGTGTTCACAAGTTAACGGGACGTGTTAGCTTTGATTCGTTCAAACAATAATAGGTCTAACTTGCTTAGGATAAAATAGGCTGAGCTCAGTCAGATTAGGGTTCATTAAATGAATTGATTGAAGTTAGTTTGAGTGGAAATTACATACTCGAATTTTTTTCCCACGTTTTCTATTTTTCAACTAATCTGAGTTTTGACAATCATTAAAGTAAACTCTCTTCTGGGGAAAGAGGGTAATTTTTAACTTTACAAAATATTTATAATCTCAAAGCCCCAAAAATACATTCAAAAAGCGTGTATTTAAATAAGAGTTGCCGAAAGACAATTTCATGTAGAGAATGCTGAAATTTTGTAATGAAACATGGGTTCTACATTCCCAAGACTTATCCCGTTTTTGTGCCCTCGTAACCGTGGTCACCTGAAGCAGGTCACGCAGCGGCGACCATACTCTATCTGGACCACCGTCACCTGCAGGGCAAAACTTCGAGAAGCTACTAGGGTAATTTGAAGCACCCAATGCCTGTTAGGTAACCAACTCGATAAGAGTTACACTATTTCAAATTACTCCTATTTATTTGATATTTTGAAAATCTCTTCCTTGTTAATTCAGGTCTTCACTCTCTAGTTCACCATTTGAATTGAGCTGGGCAGTTTTTAACTGAGCTTCTCCGTTATTAGTTCACCTCTTGCTCACTGTGCAGGTGTTGTCCTCTGCATTGTACTGGCTTGGCCTCCCAACACCAGAGCCTCATAGCACCTGGGCCTACTGGGCCTCTCAAATATTTTACATTTCATATATGTCGGTTGATTTATGCTAAATAATTGCGCTCATTTTCTGTACTGCGCTGATAATTTACTCTATTTTGAGTCGCTTCTTTTAACCCTTTAGCGACTAAAAGGACAATCCGGTCGTCATTCACGGTCTTTGGGAGAATTGTTCTAATAATTAAACAGTGAGCAATATGAGGTTGCTACTAGGTTTGAACGCGGCGGCATGTTACAGCGTCGTTCTTTTGGCTGCCTGGCTCTCAGTGTTCTTCATTGTATCAGTGTACAGACGGTCTTTGTTAGCTTAAACGTAGAAACTAGAAAAAGAAATTAATCGCTAAAGGGTTAACGCAAATCAACATTCAACAGATACTAGTGAATTGCCTCTGTTGGTCCTGCGTACCAAGTTGAACCTTGAGTCGTGACCGCCTGTACTGCCTTCCTCTTTCCTCGCCCACAATTTTTACTCATATCTCTTAAATTTTAGCCATCGTTTCGTAAAATTTTCCCTGTTGAGCCCTCTTCCTTGTCGGCTTTCCCTTCTCTCAAGTGCAGCACTACTCACCCTGCTGTGCATTGTACAACGTTAGTAGTTCCTCTTTCTCTAATACATAGACTGAGCTGTCCCGGCCATGTCAGCATCATCAAGCAAACTGCAGCGCTTGCAAAACGGAGTGCAATCTACATTTCTTCCCCTCTGATCAAATACCGTGAGAGTACTCAAAGTATGCTTCTTCATTGATCAAGTACTACGAGAGTACTCTCATAGTATGTGCCCGTATAGTACGTGCACTCAAGTGATGCTACCGAAACCTTTGCACCACGTACAGGGCGAGCGTGCCACTAATATTAGTGTTCGTTATTAGTAAGTGAATATGCTATACTAGACAGTTCCCGTGGAAATTCCACGATTTAGATTTGAATAATTTAAAATTATTAAAAGATAATTGTGTTAAAGATTTACGAGGAATTATTGGGACTTAAATGAATACTTTTCATTAACATACACAGAACTTCCATTCAGCATCTTATCTACCGATAACATGGCCCAGATAGTGCCCGTTGAAATTCCTTGATTTAAAAGTGACAAAATTAAGGATTTTTTTTGGCACGGGTACGCTAGTTACAGGAATATTGATGGTATAGAAAAAAGTCCTTCGAAGAAGTGCATAAAACAACTGGTGTTGAAATTTAGAGAAACTGGGACAACAGCAGACAGACAACGTTGTGGCAGGCCACGGCCATACGAACTGGTGCTTCAATTCAGCTTGTTGCAACGAGTGTTGCTGATCGGCCCAAAACGTCAACTAGGAGACGTTTATTTCAACTGAAAATGTCACGTACCTCACTGCAACGTATTTTGCTAAAAGATTTAACGTATCATCCATATAAAATTCAATTAACTCGAGAACTCCACCCTACGGACTACCAAAAACGATTAGATTTTTGCAAATAGGTTTCTGCAGCTTGCAGAAAATGCAAACTTTGTAAAGAATTTAATAATGACTGATGAGGCACATTTTGAGCTCAATGGTTTTGTTAATGAGTAAAATTGCAGATGCTGGGATTGAGAAAATCCGAAAGAAATTCATGAACGTCCACTTCACTCAGCTAAAGTAACAGTATGGTGTGGCATCACGTCTTCGAGGATCATTGGACCATATTTTTTTGAAGATGCTAATGGTGATGCAATTTGTGTTAATAGAAACCCGTATAGACAGATGATTCAATAATATTTGATAACTGAAATTGAAGATAGTAACACTGAGATTACCTTTTTCCAACAAGATGGAGCTGCAGCGCACACAGCGAAAGAAACAATGCAAATGTAAAAAGCAATTTTTCCAAGCAGAATAATTTCTCGTTTTGGTGATATACCGTGGCCACCTCGATTTCCAGATCTAAGTGCTCCTGATTTCTTTCTCTGGGGATACTTAAAGGAAAATGTTTACATTGAAATGCCTGATACTATACAGCAATTGAAACTAAACATCATTCAAGAGATCAATAATATTTCACCAGAGACATTAAGGAAAGTAATGAACAGCACCGTTGAAAGAGCACGCCATTGTTTGAATAATAATGGAGGTCATTTAAAAGATACTGTATTCCATAGTTAGACGCATTTTATTGTTTCATTTATAAATTATATTAAACTTTGAAATTTCTTTTTTCATTCTGAATTAACCAAATCTCTTCGCTATTTTTAGTTTTATAGCTATAATAATTTTAAAACGGTACCTTACTTATGGGCCACCCTGTACATGTATTATAGATATCCTCTGTAGAATCTCTCAGTAATAAAGCCCAGTTGATATTATTTTGACGCTGCTCCAGAAGTTACAGTTGAATAGAAGAAATGGGTCAGAATTCCTAGAATCACCCGATTTGTTCTTTTTATTTGTCGGACTCTTTCGTCATCTGCATGTCCCTACTTCTTTTGATGCTTCGCCACTCCATATGCAACACCTCATCCCTACTGCCCCTCGTGTCCAGCCCTCCCCTCCACCCTTCCTCCCCATCATGCGCCCGGCCGCTACGGTTGGTCACGACATTAGTTACACTTAAGGCTTCTTTTCAAAATTAATACTGCCGGGCCACCTTAGCTAATTACAGCTGAGCGCCCCACAAACTTGACACCGGCCCTGCACCGACATGTGTGTGTTTCTGATGCTTGGTGGGTCCCTGGTTGAAATGAGGCACAGGCCTGGGAGGTTCTATTGAGTCCCTCGTAGGTTCATAAGTATTATGTGGGTGCCCTTGTGTGTGTGTGTGTGTGTATGTATCTTCACCCCGGCGTGACAGCCCGGATTTGGACTGTACTGTAGGTGTGCTAGATTTGGATCAGTTCACCAGGGTGCTTGTAGGTGATATAGTACTTGGATGAGGTTAATCGTTCCCTTACGTAAAACGTTGAATTCAATTTTAAGAACTGTGATATGAAGTGTCTGCTAAGATTTTTATGAGGAATTTTAATTGAAGGTTTTAAATTTAAAATTAGAAATCCCTTGAGCTCAAATTGTTGAATCATGATAGTGGTAAAAGTGCATTCCATCGCACAACTGTACTTGATCATGCGAAGTTATGTTTGAAAATGTACTGTTTCCTGAAATATAACATCAATAATGAACGAAAGGGTGTAGGTTATTTCTATTCTCTTCACCAAGGAATACCACAAATTTTATTTATCTACACTGCCTCAGTAATCTCTAGATATAAAATAATCTCTAGATATAAAAAGAAATTATTTTTATCGGTGCCTTCTTGAAGACGTCAACGAAAGCAAGAAGAAAGTGCCTATGGCAGCCTACCATTTATTCTCCACCAAGTGGCCGTACATAAATCGCTGTATTGTTGATTCCTCCAACGAACAGTTCTTAAAGACTTACGGAGCTGCAAATGGATGCTGTTCTGCGTGATGGATGATAAGATTAAATTAAAAATAAAAGATTAAATTTATGTCTTTCACAAGTCGTAAAAAGTTCCAGTTTACATGAGCCAAGCAAAAAGTTAGAGAGAAAATAGTTCAGAAAGATTTTCTCATGCATTTGTTCTCACGTCTTATATTGTGTTCTCATCTGTGGCACATGTAATAACGTATGCAGGCTGCAAATATATAGAAGAATGGTGAGGCAGTAATAAAATAATGTTCACGCAGCACCAACAGACTGGGACCTCTACTCAGCATGAACACGTACATGACATGAGGGTAGTTTGTGCATCAGACATGCATGTCAGAAGTCCGCTGTGCGCAGAACTGAACGTTGATGAAGGGTTAAGATTTGTTTCTGTACACCTCTCTCAATAATTTGCTCAGTACAAATAACCAAAGCCTAAAAGGAGATCGACTCTTATGTGTGTATTGTGTAGGTGTTGCGTCTTGCGTTGGAGTGGTATGTGAAGAGTAGGTGCAGCGCAGTAACGCACGGTGCTTCAGATTAACATAAAGCTCTTGGCATCGCTCGTCCCGCGTGTGACTATCTGTTTAATGGGGCCCATGAAGGGTGAGGCGGTCATCGTTTGAGAGAGCAGGGAACCAGACCTCCCAAGTCGTATGTAGACCACAAAACTACGAGGGGCAAAAATAATTGCGTGCAATTATCCAATTTTAATATCATTTTGCCATAAGATTGATACCTGCTCATGAAACACAAAATTTGTGGTGACTGTGTTTTTGTGCTCTAGCGTATAATTTTGTTGTTACTCTGTACGCAGTGAGTGGTCTTCAGTTAAGTCTGTCTGCTTGGTGCTTGCTTTCTGATGCATGTCTGATGCGCGTCAAAAAGCATTCCAAATTTCGTAGCGAATTAAGTTCCGATAAACTATCGTAGTAGTTAGCAAAGTTTGCGCGGTTATGTTTAAAATAAGTTCGAAAATTTTTAATGATATTTTTATGGAATTTGTTATCGTGTTTCCACACGGTCGCCATGTCACAGCAAAGAATGCTCTTGTCTCTGACGCATGAATGCAGGATGCTCACTGATGATTGTTTGCGAAGTTTGGTGTTTGTTTCACGCCATCGGAATTAAAGTAAAAATATTTTGCTGTGAGCCAAAATTCAGCTCCAGCTTTGGATCTGTTATAACTAAATGCATTTGACAATTATTTACCAAATTTTAACTGATATGTTTAACAAATGAGAATTTTTTTGGCTTTTGTTGCCTTGGTCAAAAAAACGATGAGGTAATTTTTTTACGATTAAAGCTTTTCGTTTGTACCTCATGAAAACATTACATGTTTTATTACCACAATCTCAGTGTTTAAATGTTTATGTATCATTTAAGATCTCCTCTTGTGTTTGCTCGAGTATGTTCATTTCTGATGTATGCTCAAAATGAGTAAATTAGTGGCTTCATTGGTACAGTTCCTATACATCGTGGCTGACGACGCCGTACTGGCAGCCGGAAGACGTCAGGCATCATTTGTACTGCGCTGACACAAATGCCGCAATGTCAGCGACTAACGCAATCTTACGGAGCAGTCAGCTCTTGTCAGACGCTATCATACGGGACAGTCAGCTCTTGTCAGACGGGACAGTCAGCTCTTGTCAGACGCTATCACACGGGACAGTCAGTTCTTGTCAGACGGGACAGTCATCTCTTGTCAGACGCTATCACACGGGACAGTCAGCTCTTGTCAGACGCTATCACACGGGACAGTCATCTCTTGTCAGACGCTATCAGACGGGACAGTCAGCTCTTGTCAGACGCTATCACACGGGACAGTCAGCTCTTGTCAGACGCTATCAGACTGGTCATGCTGAGCTTCTGTTTTTGTTACCCTAGGGGTGACCCACCTGTGCCCTAGTCGTCACTGTACCTGTGCCCTAAGGGTGACTCACCTGTTCCATTACAATAGATGAACACGCTGTGTTGCCGTCGTACTCTGCGATGGTTAAACTAGGAATATCTACGTATATAATCGACTATGTATCTCCATCTCTCTCTTTCTGTGTGTGTCCGTCCTATTACTTCCTATCTATTACTGATGAAAAATTATTGAACTGAAATTGGAACGTGTATGCACGTATTGTAAGCATTGTATCGTGGATACCAAAGGCGCCGAATCACTATAAAGCCATTTTTCCCGTTATCAGATTTCTTCTCTTGTATGACCATATTATCGGTAAATACGGTACAGAATGGAAGTTCTGTATGTACGAGTATTCATGAAAAATATTCGGATTATGATAGTACCGCGCATAAAACTAAAATATGTATTTTGTTTCATAGATCCTTAATTTTATCACTTTTAAAACAGTAATTTCAACGGGTACTATCTAGGCCATATTATCGGGATATAAGATACAGAATAGAAGTTCTGTATATATTAATGAAAAGCATTCACTTAAAACCCAATAATTCATCGTAAATCTTTAATATATTTGTCTTTAAATAATTACAAATTGTCGAATCTAAATCGTGGAATTTCCATGGGAACTGTCTAGTAATCTATACTATAATAAGAGCCGCGTCTGTCTATCTGCCCGTCCGTGTGTCACACTCTTCTAATCGATAGCTTTGATAGCAACAAGGATAAAGCTTAAGAAATACAAGAAATCATTCTATTGTATTATTTTTCTGTGGCAATTCAGTTCCCTTTCACTTGCATTATGGTATCCAGAATACACAATCGGTTTATTTTTACAAATAGAATTTTTTTTTGACCTTTTTCTGTTGAAATTTATCATGATGCTTTGATATTTTTGATTGATAATGCGAAAAAAATGTTTTAAATTTGTTTGACCAGTAACCTGGCAACCACTTAGTATGAGGCCAAAGATTTTGGAAATTGATTTTGCGTCACGCTCTTAATAATAGATTAGCACTGGCGGTATTGGTTTCAGTTCACTGGTAAATTAATGCACTCATTTTCGCTGTACAAGTGCACTATAATAAGTCACTTTCAAAAAAATTAGAGAGATCCAGAGCCTTATATACTCCAGTCCGTATTGTGGATATCGATTTCGGCGGTATATCGCGGCTCAAAAATACTGCATTCTAAGTGTTTATTACTGTCACATGAAAAATAAATTACCTTTGAAATAAGCTTAAGCATGGAAACTCCACTCGAACGAAAAAAAGACTAAATCAAGAGCGAAAAAGAAGAGTGAGAGAAAGATTATCTCAAGAAAGATTTATAAATATTTTTTGCCATCATTTTTGGTTGCACGGGTACACTAGCTCTGCAACAACAATTTTGTCAATATCTTCCCAGGTTCCATGGTCATTCTCCAATATAAATAGAAAAAGGCAGTGAGGAAGACCACATTTCTGGAATTCAATGGTATTAACATGAGCAAGCATCTCATACTTGCTCATGCAACAGATCTCATGCTTTTGCAACAAATTATTAACTGGCATTGCACTAGTAATAATAATAATAATGACGTCGTACTCGTCAATCAGTGCTGTCTTTTCAGCAGCAGCAGCACAGTCAGTGTGACAAACAGCAGCAAAAACTGCATGATGAGCAGCAGTATCGTCAGCATGATAACAGTAACTCATGAAAAGAAACAAGGCTTTGTGTTATTTTCACGTACCAATAAATGGTGTGCACACATAGCTCGTGCTGGTACGTGGACATCAGTACCAGAGTCAGGTGTGAGATGGAGGATAGGAAAAACCTCGCCGACATCGCCTGGCTTGACGCGATCCTTAATTTATTGTCTACTCGTCCCTCCTGCAATCTTTATCTCAACGTGACACTGTTCTTCAATTAGTCCCTTCATGCCATCCACACCAAAAACCAATTAATTATCCAGCGTCCGTCCAGGTAGAAGATTCTGATCGTATCACTGCTGAACCAAGACCTGATCGTCATTCAAAATGAGGGAGAAATGATCGAATTCCTTCGTCGCTTATTGGTCAGCCATGAAATTGTGAAGAATTGCAATCACATTCGAATAACTAGTGCGCTGGTAAATAGTTACCACTTCGAATCTGCTTTGGCCATTGGTTTTCTGAATTGCTCATTTTATCGTGAGAAATTTACGGTTACAGTACATGACAGAATTACGGCTGGCAATGGTATGATCTACGGATAGCGATATTAAAACAATACTTCATTAGAAATACCTAACCGCTATATTTTAATAAAACAGGGTATCTATGCTACCACAAATATCAGCCATCTATCATCCCTAAAGTGGCATGAATTTTTACAATGTATGTTATTTCATGTCGAAAGTGGCATCCTAAAAATGACCCAAGTGCGCTGCCCTAGTCGTCATTCCAAACCCAAATTCTCCATTCACTGAACAACAGTCATCGTTTATCATCTTCACATTCGGGTACTTTTAGAGCATCAAACAGAATTCAGGATAGAATTCTTCCCCAATTTCCGTACGACGACTGCGACTGTGTTGTGTCTTCAGTTATTGGTATCAATTGGTATCAAAGTTTGGTGACAAATTAATTTCACATCGGAAGGATCACTATCGGCCCCCATACTCTCCAGACTTGTCCGCCTTGATTTCTTTTTCTGGGCCCAGACACGCGTCCTCAGGTATCAACCACGTACTCTGGCAACGTTGAATCGTATTGTGGACTTCGCAACCAACACGAGGGAGGAGAATATTAGAAAGATGATTAGTTACAGCAAGAAAAGAGCAGAGCTATGCAGGGGTCAGCTTGAAGTACTTTTTGAACATTTCAAGCAACAAACACGTGTCCTGTTTATGGTATATTATTGGCTCTCTTGTTTCAATAATGTATAAGGATTAAATACTTTTTTATAAATTGTGGTTTAAAAATCACTATCCGTAGATCATACAGCAGCAGTGAGCGCTTTCAGCCCATGTGACCAACGCATGCACCTAAAGTGATATGCTGTGATAGCAACCCATCCAAGGCGCTGCAGATTGTAGTCGTAGACTCAGGGTTGATGGACATCATTATCGTTAAGATGTGCTCGTGATGTCATGTGTCCTGATTTTCCTGAAGTTTGTGACACTGCTACTTCCTGAACACTCCATAAGCACTCAATGAACAAAATTACTTGCACCACTAAGAGGAGGATTTGTTCAATGGCGTTGCTTGCTCGGGCGAAGTCCTAATCACTGCCCAATTGAGTCACGAATTAATCTAAATAACAATGAGCATTGATCTCTGCCGAACAAAGAGACGTTCATCACGGACATGGGCACCTCCATCATGAAAAGCGTGCCCAGCTCTCTCCGTAGTGCAGAGGGCGTCGGGGTGACTCCCTTGCTCTTCAGTTTTGATTTTGACTTTAAATCACGAGATCGTTTGTGACCAAAACTGACTGCCGAGATAGTGTGTGATAAATTTATTTGTTTTACTTGCCTGAAAATTTAAATTCTCAGATTTTAAGCTTCAACTTTCATTTGCAGGAGCAGTACGTTTTAAGTGTTGCAAAATCATAGACTGTGACCTACCCCTCACGTAGACCTAAGCAATTCCTGTGCATACAAAACGCCTTGTAGCGATTGGAAATGTTGGTTGAAAATACAGGAGATGAACGCAGCACAGTTTCGTATCGTGGGTCAGTCGCAGCTGAGAAGTTACATCATCTTGAGGGAAAAAATGAGATTCCAGACGCCGCCGCAATCAGCTTTGAGTTTACTGACACCTGGCAGTAAATTTAGAACTTGCATATGTACGTATGTGTGTAATTTTGTATAGTTTTAATCCATCAATTTCAAGCCTTAATTTTTCTGCGAGTCTTGATCTGTCCAACATACACAAGCGCAGACCCGCTCAGTGCCGTGCGACCTGGACCGCTAGTTTGCATATAATAAAACTCGTTACGTACACGCGTCTTGCTCGCAACAATGGACCGTAAACTGAACAGAGTTATGATCCATTGAAATGTTTCGTTACAATTGCACTGGAACACACGTCCATACGTTCATTATGTGCGACGTGGACGCCCCATTGAATTAGCCGATGGTTCTGTGACCACATTTCCATATCGAAAACAATAGCTATTTCGACGTAGGTGATCTTCATTTGAATGCCAGATACGTGGGTGCCAATTATTCCGTAAAAGTGGATGAGGGTGCAGTGAATATTATCAAGATGCGCAGTATCAAACCAGGTACTTTAATTAACAAAACCTTCTCTATGTAGATATAAGACATGAATAATTTTTTATCGTTTGAAGATAGGATCCAGTTAATTATTTGTAAGACCAAGTACAAAAGTATTGCTAGCAATTTATATTTTTATGCTCTGTATTTCATGGTAGTTTGGCTACGGTATATTGGACGTTTAAGCCCCACCCTCGTCAAGAGAACTCGGAGCGAGAGAACTGAGAATCATACCATGATGTGCATTATATCCTGCTCTCCAGCTCATATTAAAGGAAAAAAGACATGGAGCTCTTGTAATTTCATTTATTTCTAGAACTACGAAGGCAAGTGAGTAGAGTTTAAATGGAGTACAATGATATTGATTAAACGGTGGACATGGAGGAAGTATCTGCAAAGGCTGCTCTGGAGAGCACAGAAAACTTTTCTAGGGAAATGAGTGCAGTTTGTGAGCAAGTTTGCGTCACAACTGGCAGGACTTGATGTAGGATGAGGACACGAAGAATTCTTTGAATAAATAAACATTTAAATCACACATTGTGGTGATTGTTTTATCTGCATTATAATAAGAGTTGAGATCTAAGGGAGACATCAAAGTGTTAATGGAAAAGTCATCCGTAACATCCTTGTGCATTGGGAGACATGCTTATCTCTTCTCTCTAATGTCATGAGGGAAGAAAGTTTATTGACTAGCGTGAATATGTGCTAGAAACAAAGAAGTCGTACATGAACGTTAGTGATTGTGTTGCAGCCTTTACAGCATACATTTGAAGCTTAACGTTGTTCTTATTTTCAAATATTGATCGTGATGTACAGTAGGTACATTCCTCTAATTCGGTATGAAGTGTGTGGTGTCTCATGGAGTGAGGGTAAGCTAATGAGTATAAATAATTTTTTCAGAAGAGAATAAGGAATGTGAGTATCTGCATAGCTGAATAATGTGCTATAATAGGCTATTGATTGAGTTTCCTCTTAAGGCATACGTGCGAGGTAATTAATAATAAGTAGCTTCTAAAAGACGTCCTTAATAAGTTATAATTGGAGCAGAACAGCCAATCAAGGTTAAATAAAATTATGCTGTCGTGAGCTAATCAGCTACACAAACCCCATGATTAGCCAATCAACTCGTGCCTCGTAGCGTGGATACGGAGCTCGAGCTCCAGCCTAACGGGCCAGCGATTGCCTCTGGTCGCATGTGTTGGTCGCTAAACAAACATTAAATTCTCTAACATGTTTTGTGGCCGGAGATTTCTCCGAACTGCAAAATGCGCTTCTTTAAAAGCTTCAATAGCTGTCAGCATGCGGCATTTTTTGGCTTGATTAAGCATCATGAACTTTTTTTATTTGATCCATTTGTTTTGAATATTTTCACACCATCATTTTTTAGTCGCGAATATATTCAATTAGAAGTATTCTGGAATCCATCGTGTTTGCGTTGACGAATAAAAGAAGGCTAGTTGCGAAGACAACGAGACGGGTTTTAACGACCTTCTAATAAAATGGTCTGATTGCAAAACACCATCAAGGATGTTTAAGAGACCATTTGGTGGAGGTCGCCTCGTGCACATACAGACCTCGCTCTCAGGAATTTCTGCAAGACCCGCGGTGCTGTAAAGGACGCCGTGTGGGCAGTTGCCTCTCAAATGAGCCATCGCCGAGTTATTGCTCTGCTCTAAAAAAGTTAAGTGCGCTTTAAGAGCTCCTAACTTCTCAATAAAACTTCTTCATCATTACTGTAAATAGCTCATAATTCTTCAAATATTTGTTCAGTGCGTACAAATGTACGTGCTGGAAGTTGGGAGCAAGACTTTAAAAAACAGGAACAAAATAATCAATGTTGTCGGACAGAGATCTGTCTGCTCTATGGTGGTCGTCATTTAGTGCTCGGCGTTGAATAATTTCGTGATGGCCCTATTTTATATTCAAACGATTTGTTCTTTGAATACTTTTAAGACAATATGGTATCTAACTTTACGTAATCTTTTTCCCAGAAATTTTAAAACATGCCTTTAAATTGCTCGAGCATTTCCCATTTCAAACACAGTGACGCAACCTGCGCTGATAGTTTAAGATTCATTTCTATTCCAGTTATTTTTAGTTGTTATGAAAAAACATCAAGTGAAATCCTGCTCATATTCTGGTGAAGTGCGATTTCTTACAGCTGTGAAGTGGCTTTCATTCTCAGATGTGATGAAGGAAGTCAACTGAAGTATTTATTTGTTGCGTGTGCCGTACGTGGTATGTGTTCAATCCACCCCACGATGGAAGCTTATTTGTCTTTCCCAATAAAGAAATGTTACGATCACTTCTAAGGTATGAGAAACATCGCTCTTGACTGGTTGAAGTCATACTCGACCTATCATAAAGAGAACAAAGTATAATCGTAACTTATAGCGCAGAAGCACTAAATAAGAACAACGGTTTTACTAATTAAGAGTTTTCAGAAAAAAAATTCAAGTCGATTAATTTCCTTACAATTAATTTCATTTTGACCGAAGCTCATTTTTTGAAAAGCTGTCGTAAAGTAGTTTAATGTTACTCACAAATAATTAACTAGTTATTAATGTCGTCAAAAATATTTCCCTTTCAGATTCGTAACTTTATGACTTGCTTTCTGCCTGGTCCCTTACATACATTAGATGTTTATTGGTTAAGATGATCACGATCCTTTACATTCTATCTTCACTCACTAGTCTCTTCACTATCTTTAAGCTAGCAATAGCATTTCTAGACGTCGCATTTCTATTTCGCTTAATTGATACTGGAGCATTTTGCTCACCTCTGCTGTCCGTGACGTCATGCGAGTGCAGCTGTTGACTGACATCTCTCATGTTAAGCCTCCTTGTCGCCAGGAATCAAGCTTGCTGCTTAGTAATTCGTTATGAATGGAACTTATTCTTTTCATCATAAATTCAGTCCATTTGACCAGTCATAGAGAGGCGAATGTGAAATTTTTCAGTGAACTTTGTTAATGATCTGTTTCAGATTACAATAGGGAGATGTCATTCAGAAGTGCTGTGAACTCCAGCAGGAGTAGAAGTGTGAGGGAGACTAGAATGCTTGTGGAACCGCTGCGTTAAATGCCCGAGACACTCCTTATGATAACCACTTTCCTGGTCTGAATTTACTTATTGACGGCAGAAGCGCCAACAACAGCACTTACTGCGGTAACTAGGAGTAAAAACAGCCCTTACTGAATGAGGATGTCGTTGGACTTTCATGTTGCAGGAATGCTGATATTGAAACTGGAGATTATGATGGTATGAAACATTTACTAAGTTCTGGGTCTAATATCACATGTCTGCTTTGTTTCTACATGGATGTAAGTTTTGCAAGAATAAGACATGTACTTTACACGTAACTCGACTGTACGAGTGACCTCATAGCGCGTTGTAGGAGGGACAAGGTGTCTACATTTCACTTGGTCTGGAGACTTGGACCGGACGGCCCTCTACTGGGACCACCCAGGCCGGAGACAAGGGGTCCCTCGCTTCTCTCCTTTATAGCTCAACTTAAATTCCAACATCAGAGAGAGTTGCAGGCGGTAAGACGGGCGCTTTGGAAGGCCTGTCCCACGATCGCTGGTGGAGAGAGCTGCTTAGAATTCCCTCAGTGATGGACACATGCTTCATTTCCCTCAGTGCTGGACACATGCTTCATTTCCCTCAGTGCTGGACACATGCTTCATTTCCCTCAGTGCATGGACACATGCTTCATTTCCCTCAGTCCTGAACACATCCTTCATTTCCCTCAGTGCTGGACACATTCTTCATTTCCCTCTTTGCTGGACACATGCTTCATTTCCCTCTTTGCTGGACACATGCTTCATTTCCCTCAGTGCTAGACACATGCTTCATTTCCCTCTTTGCTGGACACGTGCTTCATTTCTCTCAGTGTTGGACTGTGATACTTCATTTTATTACTGCTGGCCTGCAGCGTCAAGTTAGTGTAGTAAATATTAAACTCAGTAATACCACTTCAGCACGCATTTTTCTAATCACAGAAGTTACACGAAAACAATTTCCGTGCGTAAATAAAGTGGTCGTGCACAGGCCTCACACCAGCAAGCCGCAGTGCGCAAGCGCACGGCGCAAGGATGAATGTCGCTATCAATAAGAGAGAAAGTCTGCATGCTTGCGCTGCGAGGCTGCATTTTAGAGGTTCGAGCGTAATTTTCCTGCGTAATTTTGCATTAATCGCTCGTACATTCCCGTCAATTTGATTTCATTAAAATACCAAAGAAGAACCTGAAAGGTGCAGCCAATGTTGCTCGTGCGCTTTCTCGGTGACTCTCTCGCGCGCTCTCTCTTCTTATGTTTCTCGCTATCTCTCTCAATATTTACATATATATTGAAAACTACCCCATATTATATATATACATATAATGTGTACATATGTATATATAT
>VCRD01003266.1:20816-41172 GCA_006783055.1 Trinorchestia longiramus | reverse complement strand
ATATATATATATCTGTCACTCTCTCCCTTGAAACTGAACCAAAAGATCCTCATCCTGACGGGACTGCGTTCGAGGTCCTGTAGCTAAAATTGTTTGTCTTTGTTTTCCGGTTGAGGACATGTAATTCGATGCTTTTTAATTAGGAATTTCTGCTTGCATTCGGCACCGCGATGATTAAAATTATACATAAATGCTGCGTGTGGTTGCCCTTGTTGTCTTGAAAATAATTTCTTTCTCTGAGAATTCTTGATTTTGGAAGTTCGGTGACACTAGAATAAGTGAGAGATTCATTTTGTTATCGCCTGGTACGAGCCTGATCGACAGTGATAAAAATAAATACTCCAACGAAACTTTAATGTTACAACAGTTAGGAATTTATTTTATTGCATCACGTCAGTATTTGCAGTGCAACCATTAGTGTTCACAGAATTGAGGCCTTGCAATGCTTTCATTACAGCAATGAAAGCAGCATAGCTTTCATAGTTTTTCAATGTTTTTTGTTAGAAATTTTGGCTAGTATTGAATTGAGAAAGCGTTTAATGTTGCACCAGTCTGTGATGTGGAAACGTTCTGATTCAGATACGCCTAAAAAACTGACATTTTTTAAATGCTGTTGGGTGATAATTTGACTACCCAGAGAAACACTGGCACAGAAACTAGATATTTCTAATACTGCAAAGACTTTATGCTCAACTTGGCCAAATATCTTTAAAGTTCGAATTGTATTTTGATGTGCTGTTCTTGAAGACATTAGGAAGTCCTGTATGACGTAAACTTGAACTATACCATGCAGTGTGATCTGCGGGGCTCAGATTTGTGCTGCACTCCGGAGCGTGAACCGCAGATGCGAAGGCGCACTCAGCAACTACGCGATGCATGTTTCTCAAAAACCGTAGTCGCTACTGATGGATGCTTCATTAGGTAGAATCGTGTTACGTCTGAGTGTTCTTTCCTACCTACTTTAAAAATAAAATTTCGTGTAAGTGAATTTACATTAAATTGCTCACCTCGTGGACAAGTTTAAGTTCGAGGCAGTAACGCTTTGACCCTCAGAAGGATTGAGCTGACCACAGATCTCGGTTGATAGAGAGAGAGAGAGAGACACTAGAATAGAAATAAACTCAAGTTTTTGGTACATCTGCTGCGGTGCGTCGGCTGCCTCGGCTGCAGTTACATTGCATCGACTGCAACATCTCCATTGGGTCCGTTGCAGCATCCACAACTGCAACACACCAGTTGCACTACTGTACACGTGTTGCAGGGTGCCAGTTGCAGTGCCCTAAATAGGATAGAATATGTCAAAAGGAACGAGCCGAATGGTTCGCTGCTACCTGAGTTCCATGGCGTCTAAAGTTCACTGGATGTGGATAGCAAGGTAACTGTAAATAACTGATCTGCACTGCTACAGTATCGAGCATGCATGTACAGTAGTGGGCAACAAATATTGGTAAATGTTGAAATTTTTTATTTGTTCAATTTTTGATGATCAAAAACGGGATATACTGGTACTCGGGCATGAACAGGAATATGCAAAAGAAACAAATAAATTATAGGAAATAGTAAATTTATATACAATTATAAATATTTAGGGTGGAAAAAACCATTCGTACAGAACAAATTTCTGATTTTAGATGACACGAAGTAATGTTTGGACAAGGTTTTCGTTACTAGAACTTTCTCGTTTGTTCCAATAATTGTTACCAGTAGTCACCTTGAGATGTCAAAATGCTAGCTGGTTCATTCAACTCTAAGAAACCATACAGTAGTGTCGTAATGATGGTGAAAGGTGAATAACTCAAAATTTCTGTGAAAACCTTGATTATTGAACAGGGAAAAGCTGTCAATAGTTACAGGAAAATATCAGAGAACCTTCGAATTCCATTTTCTACTATCGCGTCATTTATTCAAAGATGTACAATATGAAAAACTGTTGAAAATAAAATAAGCTCTGACGCACTACGCAAGATTTTCCCTAGATCCTTAAGAAAAATCAAATGAAGAATCGAAAATAACACAACAACCACCAGAGAGGAGTTAAAAGAAGATTTATTAGTTTCAGGGACTAGTGTTACGCTACGAACTATCAGCAATGAACTTCATAGTGATTAACTGAAGTCACGCTCTCCTAGAAAAACTCCACTGTTGACTAAACGACATAGAGATGTCCGTTTAAAATTTGTTTTTAAACATAAGAATAATCCCTGATACATTTTGGGAAAGTGTTCTATGGACAGACAAGTCAAAAACTGAGTTGTATGAACAAAATCCACTTAACCGTGTTTGGAGAAGAGATATTACAGCCTATGCGCCGAAGAACACAATTCCTACTGTCAAGTTTGGAGGTGGCAGCATCATGGTGTGGGAGTGTTTTTCTGCAAATGACACTGGTAATTTACGCGTGATAAATGGTAAAATGAATGCACAGATGTGCCAAGATGTTTTGAACAACAATTTACGTGATTCCGTAGAAAAGCTTCAACTCCATGAAGAGTGGGTTTTACAACAGGATGACGTCCTGAGCACTCAGAGAAATCTAATAAAAAAGGGATTGTTAATCACGATCTAAAAATACAGGGATGGCAGAGCCAGTCTCCAGACTTGAACCCCAATGAAAATTTGTGGTGTTTTATTTTGGAATTATAATTCATTCAAGAGCTCCAACGTGTATTTCAGATTTGAAGAAAATTTGTAAAGAGGAATGGGGCAAAATTCCTGAAGAAACATTTAAATCATTGATTAAGAAGAACTGTAAAAGAGATAGATTGAAGTCAATCTGAATGATGATTATACTACTAAGTATTAAATCAGAATTATCTCTTGTTTATGTTCTGTACGAATACTTTTTCACCCCTACATTTATAATTGTATATAAATTCATTATTTACTATAATTTATTCGTTTCTTTTGCTTATGCTAAGTTTGTGGGTGTGCGTGTAAATATAGTATCGGTATATTACATTTTTGTTTTTCAGAAATTAATTAAATAAATTTTTTTTAACATGTTCAAATATTTGTTTCCCTCACTGTAACTGCTATCAACATTTCATGAGGCTAAAGTCGGCTATGGGAATAACTACTAATTTGTCATCAGTCGTAAGTTTTCCTTTTTAAGCAAATCATAGAATTCAACCTACTGTAAAGTAAGTATGCGATGGTACTTGTACAAGACTGTGAAGCATCAAACTAAAGTAAGGTATATTTCTCGATACTACTTATACTACTGTCGTAGTATATTTCAAAACATAATAATCATAAAGTGGAAACATGATAACGACAATAGAGCGTTTAAACGTGTGTGACGGAACTGTCAGCATTCTACGGAGTGTAAACTAGTTAGTGTAAATTGTTTCAACTTCAAGATGATTAAGAAGTTTCATAACAGTGTCGGTGGTTGGGTGACGGAGTCGTCCTAGCTGAGGTCGTGTGTTGTAGCACAGGAGGCTACCGCTACAGGAGGAGCTGGTGCGTGTGAGGAGGTAGACCATGAAGGCAATCTTAGCGACAGCCAGAAGATACTCTCTGGGCTTATACAGTTGGTACAGAGGCAAAAGATACTCTCTGGGCAGATACAGTTGGTACAAAGGCAAAAGATACTCTCTGGGCTTATGCAGTTGGTACAGAGGTAAAAGATACTCTCTGGGCAGATACAGTTGGTACAGAGGCAAAAGATACTCTCTGGGCAGATACAGTTGGTACAGAGGCAAAAGATACTCTCTGGGCAGATACAGTTGGTACAGAGGCAAAAGATACTCTCTGATTAGAGACAGTAGGTACAGAGTAGGGAAAATGTTTTATTTAGTGTTTTTAATACAATTCATTGTCGGTGTGTGATATAAATTAACTTATTGTGTGCTAAAACTAGTGCATACATTATTTTCATTCGTATCCTGTTAATGTACAAATAACAACATCGTTTTTTCGAGAGGGTATTAACAGATTCTTTCAGACATTCCCTTTAATGACAGGAAAATGAAAGACATGGGATAAAACACGGTAAATTGTAGCCGAGAGCATAGCAATCACGAACTAACAAAGACAGAACGCATAGCCGTCTTGCAAGCCCAGTTAAAATGATTTAAAAACAGTTTTCAAAAATGGAGTAAATGAATAAATTTTATGGAAATGAATCATTATATGAAACAAATTCGTTCTGTTTCTTATACTTTTTAAAATGCATAATGTACTTGTATAACACGGAGAATATAATGTAATGTGTGAGTTAAATTTTTGTATTTTTCCCCTCTCAACCAATTATTTCCGACCAACATCAAACTTATCCACCAACTGTTTCCGCCCTTGTGAAGTAGATAGTTACTTTCACAGCTTGCTTCTTGTATATTTGCTTTACACGTTGACGAGATGAATTACGGAGAATAAAAAACAAGGAAATCCTATATTGTAGAACTTCATAAAGAGCCCCGGTGTCAATGCTGCAGAGACAAAACAAGTAGTTCTTTCTTGCTGTAGCAACTCGTAGAGGAATTGAGGGATCGCTAGTCTGCTTAAGGAGACTGCTGCTAAAGTGAGACGGAACACAAAGCACATATTTAGGTAGGGCGAGAGTGAGTGCTGAGGGATTTATCAGTTGTACTGTTCTAGAGCAGCCACAGTCAGGGTGGTCGTCGTGTTGACTCGCTTACGCATCTCAGCGCGTGTCCTGCAGCTCCTCCTCACGCTAGCACGGGTGGTCCTTCTGCTTACCTGACTCTGCACTGCCTCACTTACTGGTATCCTTACTGTCTCACTTACTGGCATCCTTACTGCCTCACTTACTGGTATCCTTACTGCCTCACTTACTGGCATCCTTACTGCCTCACTTACTGGCATCCTTACTGCCTCACTTACTGGGTCCCATGCAACCTCACTTAATAGGAACTGTGAAGCCTCGTTTACTGGGCTCTTACAGCCTAACTTACTGGGAACTGTAAAGCCTCACACCGGGCTCCATACAGAGATCAGTTTATACTTTGCATTGACACAGTGGAGATTACCGTCATCATCTGTGAAGTCTCACGCCAACGTCAAAGTTGCACAGTGAGGAGTTCTGTATGTTGTTCCAGTGAGCAATTAGGGCTATGGAGTCACTCTTGTAGATTACAGGACGTTGTACCAAGTTTGACTTCAGAGTATAATTGAAGTCGGGACTCGGTTGCCAAATATTGAGTTCACACTTCAGTTTCACTTCAGTTCAGTTCGACGGAGTGCAACATTTTAATACCCGCGTTATTGGTTTCGCCAAGATATGTGGCCCATCAATTGGTAATAATTGTGTCTGTCTAATAGCATATCATTTTCTAGTAGAGGTGTATCTCCTGTATTATATTATCTGATCATAATTGTATGAGTGCTGCACTTTGTTATAATTGTGTGTCATGAAAGTAGCATCATTTGTATCACACTTGATGCACATGTCTGCTAAAATTCGAAGTGTATCGTGCCGGAGTCTGCCGCTTGTTTCCATGTATTATGATGCTGATGGGCATATTGTAGCTCATAGTCGCTAAATTGTTAAGTATCATGGTGCTTTTACCCTTACTCTTCGTTGCCCAGCGTTGTTGTCGCTATGCTTTATACTTTGAAAACTTTACAATGTCCCAATAAGGATCTGGAAACTATAGGGTAGGATGCATGGGATATTTCCACCGTGGTACTGGGCAAGAAAGACCTACACTCAGAGTAATTGAGGCAGATCCATATCCATAGTTTTGGTCCTTTTATGTGAGGGAGTCTTTCTCTACCACTCATTTCCGTTTACTTTATCAATTTGAGTGAGGTCCGTTCAAATTCTGCAGCGCCCACGTCTCTACCGTATTTGTAAATGCTAATAAATCTCAGCAATTGCGAGGCTCCGAGAGTGAAGGGCGGCCAATGTTTGGCCTTGTGAATTACAGTCTTTTTGATGGACTTCCCAAACTCGCGCAGGAGATGAATTACACGATCTATTTGCCTCGACACGTCCGACCTCCTCCTCAAGAGCTATCATTAGACCTCTCATCATTAGCCAGCATGAGACTTCATCATCAGCCAGCATTATACCGCTTCATCATCAGCCAGCATTATACCTCTTCATCATCAGCTAGCATTATACCTCTTCATCATCAGCCAGCATTAGACCTCTTCATCATCAGCCAGCATTAGACCTCTTCATCATCAGCCAGCATTATACCTCTTCATCATCAGCCAGCATTAGACCTCTTCATCATCAGCCAGCATTAGACCTCCTCCTAAAGAGTCAGTATTGCGGGGCAAAGCAGCTCATTCCATGATGCTCATGACCAACATTACAGCACTCCCGACTTTCTCACCAACTCCACTTGAAGAAAAGTTAGCGTTTCTTTCGGCCAATTATTCCAATGCGTGGATATTTGCACTACTGAAAAGCAATTTTCTGGCTGTACAATTGCCACCGTAGTCGAGTGGTATGCGGCCCGTGTTCTGTATCGGGTCTCTGCTTGTGCAGAAAGACTGCGTGCGGGTTCGAAACCCGGCAATGAATACGAGCTGTTTCTCGTTTCACGCCGTGAGCTCGCACTTATCGGTAAGATCTCAACTCATCGCCCATGGACACATCCCAGGATCGTCGCATGGAGCTCACCATCATCCTTACTCTAAGAATGTTAACCTTAAGAATTTAAAAACCAATGTACTAAAATGTCTATGTACTGTGTACTTGATTGGAAATAAAGATTGTTGTTCTCGAAGTCTGATACATTCAGGTCGAAATTTCCACTCTCTCTTAAGTTGACAGCACTCGTTTACCATCTTTAACGATATCCAAAGAGGAAATTTTTTTAGTGTTTATCAGGTACGCAAATTTATACGAAATAATTACATGGTTGATGGCATCCCAGCTGTTACTTTTGGACTGAATGACACTGAACCGCTCGAGCTCTCGTGAGCATTTACCCAGCACTTGGACAATGGATTATTAAGAACTAACAGTAATGCTGAACGGCATTTGTGGGGCAAATTGCTATAACTAAACTATGATAGAAAGCTTTAAGCAGACTGAGTCTTTTGGGAGTTAATCTGTAAAAACAGAAATGATTTTTTTCTTCAAAATTTCATTCAGGAATTGGACAAGCTTTCTGAAATGTATTGAGGTTTCAAAATTGCAAGGAAATAAGAGAGAACTTCGGTTGGAAAATTCAGTATGGAAATAAGCCTGGA
Organism: Trinorchestia longiramus; assembly: GCA_006783055.1. Classification (NCBI taxonomy): domain Eukaryota; kingdom Metazoa; phylum Arthropoda; class Malacostraca; order Amphipoda; family Talitridae; genus Trinorchestia; species Trinorchestia longiramus. The sequence goes on along the minus strand of VCRD01003266.1, from coordinate 34,002 downwards.
GGTTCACACTTAGATTGTGAATATTTCGGGTCAAATCTGACCCCAGAAGTTTAAATCTTGACTCTTTCCAAGTAAGTCAGCTCTGTATTTAATAAATGCTGTATGTGCTGGAAGAGTTTGTACAAACTGGACTATTGCTAGTTGAGTAAGTGCAATGCATGACTTTTTCTGGCTGTCGCAGACCCACTCCAATAAACCTCGTCAGCTAAGCAGTCGCGTGGACATCTGACAAAAATTTAAAGATATTCACATGAATTTCCTGGTTTCATGAAAAACTCCCTGCTAGTTGTACAAATTGACCCAAATTGTACCTGACACAATAACAGTGTACGTGGCACAATCAGAGAGTACCTGACACAGTCAGAGAGTATCTAGTACAATGAGAGTGTACATGGCACAATCAGAGAGTACCTGGCACAATCAGAGTGTACATGACACAATGAGAGTGTACATGGCACAGTCAGAGAGTACATGACACAATGAGTGTACATGACACAGTCAGAGAGTACCTGTGACAATGAGTGTACATGGCACAGTCAGGGAGTACCTGGCACAATGAGTGTACATGGCACAGTCAGGGAGTACCTAGCTCAATCAGATTATTCCTTGTGTGAGATGGAACCTTGTCAGCAGTTCAGGCGGCTGCATAGTGTAGGATTCTACCGTATTTTGAACAGACCACATGCTGCTGTATGTATTTTCACTCATACGAAATGTCTTTCTTATGATTGATAGTTAAGAATAATTTTAGAACGAAACTATACGCGTTCCCAGTGAGTAAATTTGAGGAGATACTCTGAGAATAATTAATTCATGACTAATGGGTGTCAACTCAAAAGATTTAGCTTTTTGATGCAATAAGCATAATTTCATAAATAAAAAAGCCACCACACTGGATTGTTTTTTACCGTTTTTCTATTTATGCTTTAATTTGCATATGATTGAAAAGTCAAAAAAATTCACGAATATTTTCAGAGTTTTTTAGACGAAGTTTGTCTGGTGTTTTTTGTTGAAAAATTCTACTATATGTAATACGGATTACGTTGCTAACATAGTTTCTTTCATTATTAAATTACCTCTTCATTATTCTGATTTTTAATGGCCAGAGATGACGATAGAATTAGATAAATCAAAAACTTGCAGTGTCATCACACGTGTAGATGCAGCAAGTCCTGCCTGCGAGAGCACCTCCTAGAACTCCTGACGCAGGCTGTACACGAGACCGAGGTATGGCCGCCCTCCACGCGTCACAACCCAGCGTGCGTTAGGACGCATTATGCGTGAAGAACAATCTCTCCTGCCACATTACCTCAGAATATGCATGTGGCGTGCCACATTTTTTCTGCAGGAAGATTCATCACGGAGACCACATCCTTCTTCGTGGTGGCCAGACTTCTTTGTTGTGATCAAGTTAATTAGAGCTCTTCATTTTTTTTCTGGTCCCCCTCCAAGCATGAATATCTTAAAGTTGGATATTTTATTAAACTAAGAATCTCAATCATTTTTAGAGAGTTTTTATTGACGTGAGTTCTCGAATCAGAACAGGATTACCAAACTCTTATCATGGCCGTTAATGATGGGTAGTGCTTAAAAATTTTGCCGGCTCATACGTTACAGGTATGCGAATTTCATTCACGTACATTTAAAATAAGGAAAACGGTGGACACGTACGTCATACATATAGATGTGCTGAAAGATTGTCTCGGTCTACACAACACACCGGAGTGTTCCGTGATGATCCCGTCAAACTGTTCATGTTCGCTCTTGCAGGACAGCCAGGGAGGCGCATGCTGTTCTGAGCTCAGCTTGATTGCATTATGACAGCAGGAGGAAGGCTGACACTTCCCTTCTACGTGACCTTCTTCTTTACTTATAAAAATAGCAGCTGTGGGGCAGAAGACGTAGCTAAACATGAATGCAGACACATTTGGTCAGAATTACTGCCTCAACTCAGCCACCAGATAAGATGAGGATCCTGATGGGACTAAAAAACCTAATTCTATTTCACCCGCTCTGAGTGATCCTACTTTGCTCCCACAAATGTTTGCCTCAGAAGTTATTTAAATTTTAGTGAGACACTGCTAGCTGCTATAAAATTGTGGCCATTGTGTGTCACCTGCAGCCACCCATTGCAGGACTGCAGACTGACCTACACGGGGGGAGGCTGAGATCCCCTCGTGTTGCAACTCGCATCCGTGAAGCGTTCTGGAGTTGGTCAGAAGTGTTGGCATGCTTGAAGCAACAACGCAACAGGTGTTAGCAACACTCTACAGTTCTGCAACAGTCGTGAGCAACAGCCTGCAACACTAAAACAGGAGTAAGCACCACAATAGGAGTATGCAACACCACAACAGGAGTAAACAACACCACAACAGGAGTAAACAACACCACAACAGGAGTAAGCAACACCACAACAGGAGTAAGCAACACCACAACAGGAGTAAGCAACACCACAACAGGAGTAAGCAACACCACAACAGGAGTAAGCAACACCACAACAGGAGTAAGCAACACCACAACAGTAAGCAACACCGACAAGCGTGTCCACACTAGGACTGCGCGCTGCACAGCAGAGGCGAGCTGGAGAACATGGCTGCATAGAGAGAGCGTCCACGGCTCAATTTATTGGCGCATTTTTAAGCAATAACTTGATGTGTCGTGATGCCCTAATAAAGTTGAAAGCTCCTCTCTCTCCCGCATAATGAATATTAATTGTGGGCTCTAGCAGACTTATGGCGTAACGCATAATCGCCATTGCTGGAAGATTTAATTTCAATTTTGCTACGTAATCTCCGGAATTAGTTTTGCTTGAGCTTTAGAGTTGCATTTCGCTTAACTATTGTAGTTCATTAGTCAGGGTTAACATTTTATCACTTATTAAAGCGGGCATAAGTCCTCGGTGAGGCTGCTCGAACTCGAGATATTTTGGAGAGATGTTACAGTGTGAATTACTTTGTCTGTAATTCTTTGAACTTTTTGTTATCTACGAGACAAGATTTAGTGTTTGTCAGATTTGTACTCCTGATGCACTGTCATATAGTGATATTCAAGCGTGGATTATTATTCATTTCAAGTTCGTAAAACAGTTTTACATGTAATGTATTCATACCTACAAATGAGTCCTGAATGTCGGTTTTGCGGCCACTCTTTTGGTGCAAAATTTGAGAAGATACACATTTTTGACGGCACCATAAGCAGCTAATGTGCTCCATCCACAAAATTTTATTTATGTTATTCATGCACGTATCTATTTATTTATGTGTGTGTTGTGTGTCTCTCTCTTTCTCTCTCTTTCTCTCTCTCTCTCTCTCTGACTGTGTGTGTCCGTCCCATTTCTTCCAATTTATTAGCGAAGAAAAATTATTGAACTGATATCAAAATCTAAAGTGTTATAAATAACTACGTTGAATTTTCTTCCCGTTACTATATTAAATATGCATACTTAATTGATTTATATGTAAGTGTGAAAAATGTATTTTATTTCATAGATCCTTAATTTTCTCCCACTTAAAATGTAAAATTTCCATGGTCATATTATGGGTAGATAAAATACAAAATGAAAGTTCTGTATGTATTCATGAAAAATATTGATTTAAAACCCAATAATTAGTCATTTAATATTCAATTCATTCGTCTTTATAATAATGTCAAATTAGTCAAACCTAGTTAAACTTATAACGGAATTATGGATCGAAAAATATTTAATATTTAATTAATCTGTACGTAAAACTGAAAAACAATTTTATTTCATAAATCTTTCATTTTTATCACTTAAACCGTGGAATTTCCACGGGTGCTACAGTAGAATTCCTTTTAATCGGCGCTAGCAATTGATATGGTTTTCCTTTTATGTCTAGCGTGTCTATGAATTGTTTGTGGTTACTTGGGTGATATAATAGGAGGTTTAAATAAGGTTTCAAGGCATTTTTAAGGGATCGCCTGAAATAACGGCATTTTTTATTAACCGGCAGCAGCAAAGGTCCCATGGATGCCGGTTGAAAAGACTTACACTGTATTTAGTTCTTAAGAATGTGACATTCTTGCGCAGAACTAAAGCATGCTCTGTTTCTACAAACCCGACAAGCTCGCCGTGCGAAGCACGACCTTTCTCTTCTCCACTTCGTGCAAAACGCTTCGTTACAAAGAAATTTTAAGTACAGGTTTTGGTAAGAGAAATGAACTAATATTAGCTCTGTGATTAAGTAAAATTATCAAAATACTTGCGTCATCACATCCCCCTCTAAAGCACGTATGGCCGGAGGTGCATTTGATGTACAGGATGTCCATAAAGTCTCTTATAAAAGTCTCTCATAAAGTCTCAACAGCACCTCTTTAACAAACAGGATTCCTGAAACACACAAATGTAAAATGTGATTAAAAACTTTAATAAACGTTAAATACAATAGAAAAAATCTGAATAAAATATCTTATCAATTGTATTTGATATAAATTTTTAGAATGGTAAAGAGACTTTAAGGACACCATGTATTTTGCTAGTTTGACCAGCCGCTGTAATGCGGTCATTTTGTCACAATTAACATTAGAATTGCTCCTACAGACCTGCAACAAAAAGAACAAGCCCTCCTGCTGGTTACAGAAGTGCCTTCCTTCCCTGGCACTTCCCTCGTCAAGAACGATCCTTCTGTACTTTATACTGTTGTGCTGTACTCCTCTCAAGTAAGTTATTTGGATGCTCCAAAGCTCATTTCTGAGTTACACACCTACGTCCTGTGCAAAGCCTTGCTTTCTCCACTGATCATTTGTTAGACGCTGCTCTTTGATCATGAAAACCACATAATGAATTTTGTGTAGACCTGAAGAGCGTATAGTGCTGTGTTTTTTATCTAGGATATAGTGATATTCTGGTCTCACGGTCTCGTGTCTGAACAAGAGTAATATCAAGTCAAAACGAGAGTTATGGTTCTTTTTCTCGAGTGAGTTTCAAACTGTACGGGTATTAATATAAAAACTGTTGCTTGTAGTTCTTCAGGCATGGTGTATTAAATAATTACGCCTCTGTTCACAAATATTGTTTGTTAGATTTAGTTTCATTCTCGTTCGTTTTGCAACATGTGAACGTCACATAAGATCACAATAGGCGTGTTTTGCTTTATGAGTGTCTGAGGAATGATAATTCGATTGCAACAACAAATACAATTCTGAGTCCATTTATTGCAGATGTTATGAAGGAAAGAAGTTGCTGAAAAGGTTACTTTCTTTCCCATGTTGTGATTTCTGATAGACCAGACGAACAAGAGTTGACCAAACCTCTTCAGTCCGAAGGTGTTTGGAAGCCGTCGTGTAGAACTTCGTACGCATGCTACTAAGGAACTTATTGAATAATTCAAGGTAGCTTTAAATTCTGGATCAATAAATACAATTCATTAAACGCGTTTGCAGCTGCTGTGGTTAGGAATATGAATTGTTAAACTCTGGTTGGGTGTGTAGATCTGGTAATTTTTACCATTCATTTGAATCCTTCATCTTTTAAAGAGTAAGGTGAATCCTTCAAGAAATACAAAATATTAAGCTTTAATTTAGTGCAAATATGCCCTTTAGTTCTGAAGCAAATTTTAGTTCGGCAGCAAATGACTGCCGTGTTAAGGGAATTTGGTATTCGTGAAACTGTTTCATTCATTTCAAATAAGGAGACACCGTTGAGGATTTTTCACGAACTGTCATTTAGTAACTAAATAATTCCCGTGAAAGTTCCAGGGTTTAAAATAATAAAATCAATGATTTTTCTATCCATAATTGCGTTATAAGCTTGATTAGATTATATTAATTTAAAATTATAATGAAGCCACGTGTATTAAAGATTTACGACGAATTATTATGTTTAAATGAATATTTTTAATGAACATATGATATGAAGAACTTCCATTCTGTATCTTATCTACCGACAACATGGCCTAGATCGTACCCGAAGAAATTCCACGTCTTAAAAGTGATCGGAGTTAGGATCTGTGAAATAAAATACATTTTTTAGTTTTACCTGTGGTACTATCAGAGTCTGAATATTTTTTATGAATATATACAGAACTTTCACTCTGTATCTTATCTGCCGATAACATAGCCCCGTAGAAGAAGGCTAATAACGGGAAAAATGGCGTATTTTGTAGTAATCCAGGTCCTCTGGTATCCACAATACAATGCTCATAAAATATGTATATCCGTTCTGATTTCAGTTAAATAGTTTTTCTTCAGTAATAGATAGGAAATAATGGGACGGACACATATAGATAGATAGAGATATAGAGAGACAGAGATGGAGATACGCTGTCTATTATACAGGGTGGCGTAAAAGTCACTTCACCATTTTGAGCATTTATTACAGGACAACTAATACAACTATAAAAATGAATTGCATATAAAATGGAAGAGAAAATCTTGAAGTCTCATTCTGTAATTGTATAGATTTGAAGCACACTTTGTAACCAAAATTTACACAGTTATCATATCTCAAAAATGCCGAAATACAGCAAGGGCCAACGAGCAAAGACAGTGGAAAGTTATTTCTCTCACAATGGATCGTTAGCTGCAGTAAAGAGTGACTTCGGTAGAAAATTTAATCAATAAAAACCTTCTAAACATTGCATGATTGCAATGATTTCAAGATTCAGAGATTTTGGCTGAACTGCAGACAAAAAACGCTCTTGCAGACCGAGATCAAACGAAATGCATGCTGCAGTGTTGCAGCATATTTAAAAACGTCGACTAGATTTCGTTCAAGTTAACTAGGAATTTTCAGAAGATCATTGCAACACATCTTAACAAAAGATTTAAGACTGTTTCCATGCTAAATTCAAGTCACACAATTGTTAAAGTTTGCAGACCATCAACAAAGAAAGGACTTCCTGCGTGCATTTTTATGCCATACGGATGATGAGACTTTTACCTTAACAGTTGTGTTACCTAAACTTTATATGGAATAATAACAGCGAACGACATTCCTAGTTGACTGGAACGTTGTCTAGCCAACGTTTTTAAATCTGTTGCAACACTCGATGAAACACTTCGAACTCGGTCTGCCAAAGCATTCTTTGCCTCCTGTTTAGCTGAAATCTCTGAATCTGGAAATCATTGCAATCATGCAATGTTTGGAAGGTTTTTATGTATTAAATGTTCTAACAAAGTCCCTCTGTACTGCAACTAATGATCCAATGCGAGAGAAATAACTTTCCACTACCTTTGTTCGTTGGTCCTCGCTGTATTTCAGCATTTTTGGGATATGATAACTGTGTGAATTTTGATTACAAAGAATACTTCAAATCTATATCATTAATACAGAATAAAACTTCAAAATTTTCTCTTTCATTTCATGCATAACTCAATTTTTTAATTGTATTAGTTGTCGTGTAATAAATGTTCAAAATGGTGAAGTGACTCTTGCTCCACCCTATATATGTAGATGTGCCGGGTTCTTTAGTATGTGAATGATTGATGGAAATACTGGGACACCTTCACTGAAAGGCATGACTAGGTGGGTCTATAATCGTCGGATTGACAGTCCTGCCGCTACGGTTGGAGTTCTCCCACGTATCGCTGAGCCTGTGTGACTACACAGATCGTAATTATGATTGATAAGATGGCTGTACTGACGCTGCAATGCTGTGTCAGAAGAAGTCGAACAAAAAAAGTCGAACCACTGACAAGGCGACTAAAAAATTGCACATACCTCACGCAGAAAGTCAGAAATCATATCTAGATCTCACAAGTTCAGTACAATGTAATGGCCTCAAATAGGTCTTTGTTTGAAGGCAGAATTAACAATCTTGCATCGGGAGGGCAAGGGGATAAGGCTCTTCAGCATTCTGTATCCTTAATAGAATAAGTTCCAATAATTGCAGGATATTAAGATCGCAAATAGCTGCTCATTATACGTATCGCTGGCAGCACTGGCTTCCATTAAATATGATGTACTCGTAATGCAGAGGCTCAACTATGCAGCCATGCTCTCGTCCATAAGCAGTCAGGGAAGCGAAGCATGAGGAGGCCGGCGACTGTTTGCCTCAAGTAGTAAGATATGGAAGTTCAGGTATGGAAGGTGAGGTATGGAAGTTGAGGAATGGAATGTGACAACAAATGCTTCACGAATGATACTTTACTCATCATTTATGTGACCTGAACATTAGTTTAGAGGCAGGAGCGTGTAATCAATTTACATACATAATAGACAATGTATCCGTAACTCTTTCTGTCTCTCTATCTATCTGTGTGTGTCTGTCCCATTACTTCCTATCTATTACTGAAGAAAAATTATTGAACTGAAATCAGAACGGGTATGCATGTATTATAAGCATTGTATTGTGGATACCAAAGACGCCGGATTGCTATAAAATGCTCAATTTTTTACGTTATTAGCTTTCTTCTCTTACACGGCCATGTTATCGGTAGATACGATACGGAATGGAAGTTCTGTATATATTCATGAAAAATATTCAGATTTTGGTGGTACCACGGGTAAAACTGAAAAATGTATTTTATTTCATAGATCCTTGATTTTATCACTTTTAAACCAAGAAATTTCAACCGGTACCATCTGGGCCATGTTATCGGTAGATAAGATACATAATGGAAGTTCAGTATATATTAATAAAAAGTATTCATTTAAAGCGTAAATCTTTAATACATTTATTTTTATAATAATTTCAAATTGGTCAAATCTAAATCGTGGAATTTCCAAAGGAACTGGTGAGTAAATTAAATAGTCTTAGTATAAGTGAAATTAAAATTTTACGCTGCCGTTTTTCACACTGCAGTATTCGATGAGTCTTGAATCACGAAGCTTACTTCACTATTTCTTAGCTGAACGATGAATATCTGTAGCCTGAATGTTCCAGTAAAATGAATAACTAAAATACCGGCAAAATATACTGCTGTCTATACATAGTTGTTCGTGCTGGGTGGCATGCAGTGTAAAAAGGTCTGAGGTTGCAGAATTCGAAGCGCCTCATTCTCAGTAAAGTTTTCTTGAATTGGACCTCCTTGCTTCACTGAAGTGGGGGAAAATATTAGTGCATTTCACACAACGGTCGTGCAGCAACCGTCGTGCACTGTCCGTCATGGATTTCAGTAACAAGTCGAGACACAAAGATTTAGTAGTTTGTTCTCGTGGATACATGCGCTGCCAGCCTCAAGTTTACAAGGCCTGCTGGAGTCTCTGCAACTGTGTGCCCGATTGCTGTGTGCCCAGGAATAAACTATGTTTTGTACTATACATGGTTCAGGTTGTGGTAAAAGGAGGTGCACTAATTCGTCTCCATACAGAATGGATTGGTGAACTTCATTTCATAGCTGAACTGCATCGCATAGAATACGCATCATTAACGAGGTGCTTATGTGTAAAAGCTCTCTATCAAAAGGCACGAAATAAGTCACACTTAACGGAAACTTCTCAGGAAAAAAGTGGATTTCCATGATCAAAACGGTGAGACTTGAGACTGAGCTTCCCTTTGCAGTAGGTAATGGTGCGTACAGTAGACGTGTGTAGTGAGCTGTCGTCGTCCGGACGTCGTTGTAAGTTAGTAATTTGAATGTTGTCAGTGGGTTTTTATGAGCGTGCAAAGCTTTTAACCCTTTAGCGACTAAAAGGACAATTCGGTCGTCTTTCACGGTCTTTGGGAGAATTGTTCTAATAATTAAACAGTGAGCAATAAGAGGTTGCTACTAGGTTTGAACGCGGCGGCATGTTACAGCGTCGTTCTTTTGGCTGCCTGGTTCTCAGCGTGTTTCAATGCATCAGTGTACAGACGGTCTTCGTAAGCTTAAACGTAGAAACTAGAAAAACAAATTGGTCGCTAAAGGTTAAATGCAATACTTAGAGTGCGCAAATTACGTATACGACTTTAATTTGAAGAATGTGCAGCACATCGTGTGATGCTTGGTGTCAGACCTGGCCGTGTGCTGCTTCTCATGCGGGTCATGTGAGCTAGCTTTAGGAAGAGCCAGAGATTCTCGAGGTGTGTAGCATTCCCTCTCAATGAAACTTTTCTTCTTTAGCTAAGTATCAAATAGTTCTAATTATTGCTGAGCTAGCGGAATTCATGAGCAGCTTTGTAAGGCTTCTTCCAATAGCTTAAATGGACGCTAGATTAATTTTACAAGTACTATTTTTTCATGTTCATTCTCATTCACTGTCGTAGTTTTATGCTTCAACCAAAATTGAAAATGTCACATTTTATTTGGTGCTCTCCCATGGAAGATTAAATTTTTGCATAAGTTCTTTTTCTCCCTCATCATCAGACTTGGTTATTTTCTTCTTAATATAAAAACGCAGCCTATGGTAACTTCATTAACTTCATTGATGCACGCAGCCTACAATTTCATTACCTTCTTTGATTATTGGTAACTTATCTCTCGTTCTGTACTAGGGCAAAGTTTTGATAGCGTTTCATTATGCTGTACAACCTTTAACAACTCTAAGCTCAGTACTAATGTCTCATATTAATGCAAGTGTGCTGTTAGAACGTTGAAGTTTTGTTATTTTAGCCTTTAAGTTGTGGAAGTTGCCATACTAAGACGCTGTGAGAACATTAGACCAGGGGTTCCCTATTTTTCTCTGACCTTGTATCTCTTCAGTATTCTGACTGATAAGCATGTGCTCTTTAACTTTTATGACGGGGAGATGAGAGAAAAATAAAATTTCACGAAATTTTTTACAGAACTTTTAGGTTTTAGGAACTATAAACTAACATTAAATGTACCCCTTTAGATACGCATAAGTACCCCAGGTAGAAAAACCTTGCATTAGACAGTGTGTCCCCAGTAAGCTGTAGGTACATCAGCTCATGCAGAACACTTACAAGTTACATCTGGGGTTTGGTTACTATCCATATTTACGGAAAAAAATTGAACACAATGGTTTCAGTTCCAGTTGCACTGCGTTTTCGATGTTTTCCGTGTTTCGGATGTATTTGTATGTTTTAATTAATTTTAGAACATTTTATCTAGGTGTATGAAAATTGCTGTTAATTTGACAAATTCAGTCAGTGATTTAAAACCAGAATTTTGTCATCAGCCCGAAGTAATGAGCACCCGATGCAAGTCGCGCTGTAACGTGACGTTCTTAGTCACAGTATTACCATCGTCCTCGGCTTGAAAACAACACTGTCTTCTACTTCTAAACAAAGATTTTCTCGAGTTCTAGACAAAGATATCTTTTAGTTCTAAACAAGTATGTCCTTGAGTCCTAGACAAAAATGTCTTTTAGCCCTGGACATGGATGTTCTTGAACTGTACCTAAAAATATCCTCGTGTATTAAACAAGAATATCCTCGAGTCCTGGACAGAACTATCCTTGAATCCTAGACAAAAATGTCTTCGATTCATAAACAAGGATGACTTCAAGTCCTAGCCAAGAATGGTCCCGACTTCTAGACTCTAATATTAAGAGAAAACTGATCTATTCTAATGTCCTCCTAGTTTGCTTCCACTTTAGCAAAGTCTTTATGATCTGTGGTTGTTGTGCCAGGTCCCTGGTTTCGATGGTTTGAATCCTCACGTAGGCCTCGAGTTTTGTGTGCTAATGACGCAGGTACCTGGTAGGCTGACTGACTGAGTTGACTTTACGTGACTGTTTCCTTAAACTTCCTGATCAGTGCAACGTAACCCAGCGATCCTCTACCTCACGACGCAAGATGGACAGTCACAGTAACTGGAAACATGATCACTGGCTTTAAGATGTTAGCATTTAAGACTTTTAAAAGCTATTACATATTTTATGTTTACCTGAATGATATATAGTTTTTTCTTTATTTCTTAATAGGGAACTGCAGCTAGGGTAAGGCAAGGAGAATGCCGTTAGAACAGGACTATTCAGTTACCCCTGAAATGAACAATTCTTCTTGCATGAAACAGGCTCAATTCAAGTCATTTTCTTTGCCCGAAGTCACAGAAAATTTTGAGTACACGTTCCTGATCTCGGCGATTGCACAAAACAGTGAGATGCAGCGAAAAGCGCGAGCGAGAGCGAGTATTGGGAGCAAACTACCCAAGATGAACACAAGAGCATCAAAAGCTGTTAAAAACTCTGCATTACTGCTTAGTTTATGTTAGCTAAGTTTTGCCTTCTCTGCGGTCGATGTGAGTCGATTTGTTTGATATTTGCTATATTTAGCCTTTTCTAACGATAATAACAAAGAGTGTCATTGATTTAAAGATCCTTCACACATTTTAGTTGAGGAGATAAAATTAGGGCATAACCCTGCGCTCACAGACGACGGAAACTCTCCATTCAAACGACTGCAATTAGAGTGAATTAAATCATAAAAATAATCAGTCCGTCTTCTATCCATTTAGAAAGGATTTCTTTTAGGCTGATAACGGCAATGTACTTACATTTGATAAACAGCACACAGAATCCTAATGTGGTTTCACAAAAGAGCTATTCGCAAGCACCCCAATACTGACTGCTGCGTTAGTTAGATCACCGTAGTTATCAATCTAAGTTCCAATGAGGCATAACGTTTGGATGGCAGGTGTTCAAGACAGCTGTTCTCTTCATGTGGTAGCATGACATGGCATCAGCTTCACATGTTCATGTGGAACTTGAGTGTAGTTGTACTATAGGGTACGGCAACATAACTTCCTTTTCTTCAAGCAAAGTGCTTTATAAAAAGGAAGTCATGCTACCGCACCCTGTATGTACACATCGTCATCGGTTCACGCAAGCAAGCATGCAAGCAACACTTGACAAATTTCTATTTAACGAATTTTTGAATGCTCAAAGCATACCATGATAATTAAAAACTGTTCAATTTGAAACTTATAGAATTTAATTAACTGATAATTATGGACATGAGAGTAGAAAATTTATTAATAATGATGGTGTGCAGACATATATATGCGCTAACACTTCCCTTACCTGCTTTATTTTTTGTGTTATCGTTTTTCTAGGACATTTAAGGTACCTGGCTACTATAATTAATTGTTCGATGCTTGAAAATTTTTGTATTAACATTATTCATTTATAAACGACAGTAAATTCGTTCACGAGGAAAACGAGTAACGTGTCCAATACCGCTTCTTTGCGTCTGTCAGAGTCACAGTAAGTAAAATGTGCTGTTAAATTTGTGCTATTCAATAGACAACATCTCTACATTTTAGAGCCAGGCCCCAGCTACACGAGCTCGAGTTAAGGTAGCGAGAACATATCTGCAGCTTCTGACGCAGCCGCTTCTCTACT
>VCRD01003266.1:0-19801 GCA_006783055.1 Trinorchestia longiramus | reverse complement strand
CCTACTAACGAGGCTGTTTGTGAGGCATGTCGCATCACCTCAAACCACTTGGCCGGGAGAGAACTTTCATATGCAGCAGATATGTGAGTGGTAAGTACGGGGACAACCCGATATTAATTTTCTCAGATCACAACTCCAGAGCAACAGCTCCGAAGAAATCTTGCTACCAGTGTCCGCCCTATGTGTGACAGGTTCAAAGTTTAGTTCAAACACGCGCATTTATGTGACTGCTACAAACATGGGTGGTCCGAGGGACTGAAACAAAATTAATACGTGGATAAATACTTTATGACTCTTACTCGTGCTTTCCTCCAGTACCCTTGAAGTGCTCCCTGTGTTTTTGTCTTGAAATTCCTGTTGTTTATTAATAATAATGATTCATGAAATAATACGACTTCAACTTGCTAAAAAACAGCCACCGCTGCACGGGAAAATTGAGAAAGGGTGTCCTGACCGAGCAGCTTTGGAAGAAAGACGAAAGGCTACGAACGCGTTCAGAGACGCAGAAATGATCGCTCAGCCCTGGAATGTTAATGTCTTCATCAACTTGTGCGAGCTAGAAGGGCACAAAATCCATCCCTGGAGCTTTTTTGTATTGAAAGCTTTTTTTCATTTCTCTTAAGGTGACGTTTTGAGTCGGCGAATAACCTGTTACTTTGCCCTGTGATTTTAAAACTTGCCTCTGCCTTCTCAAGATATAAAGACGGAGCTTTACATCATTGATGTAGTAACAAGAGATGTAGCCTCTTGCATTCACACGAAGTGGAGGTTGGTGTACGCTTGCGGCATTGGGACGTCCATGCCAGGGTTTCCTCTCCGAATTGGAGCTTGTCGCTTCTTTCAGAGGTCACTCCTCCAACTTAGCCATGACCACGGAAATAGAGCAGTGGTAGTGCTAGCCTAAGGGAGAAAAAAACAGCCAAATGATGCAACTGGGACTGGGGTTAATTCCTATAATAATTTTGAGCTCATTTCCATCCCTTTCATTAAAAGCCATAAACCTTCTTCCATTCCATCTAAAAGTGAGATTAATCAGAATTTGTAATTTTCAGCTGAATGACCACCAAATGCGTAATGTTTTCAAAAACTTTTGTTCAATTTTCATGTCACTCTCAATTTTTTATCCTGTTCAAGAATTTTGCACCTAGATCGAAAAGATATAAAAAGTCTTTGAGCTACTGTAATAAAAAAGATGTATGGGAGAGGGACGGCTCTCGTTTTGTTCAGGAACATACGTGGCTGGTTTAACATATTTGACGCAGTAAGTGGGAATGCCAATTGTAAAGTTAAAGTGCAATGAAACATTTCTATACTAATGTATCACTGAGAGTTCAAGGGATTAAACTTTTCATAAAATCTTCATGTTAAACCTCTTTAAGTTTGAAAAATATCGTAAGTCAGTAGGTAGAGAGACGAGTTTACTTTAGAGGGAGTGTCGGGCTCATATTTTCCTGTCACTCGAATGCGGGTGCCTTTATTCACTTTACTCGTGCTTGCCTCTAAGGAAATGTTCACCAACAATTCTCTCATGTCTAGCTTTTTACCGAAGAAGGACCGTCAAATTACTTGAAGGGAAGGCGCATCCTTCTTCCTATTGTACAGGATATTCGTGCGGTTGACTGCTACACAGCCACAGTCACTCAGTTAATAAGGAACGTCAGAGAGAAGAATGCATCCTCAGCCAAAGACGTTGTTGGCAAACCCTTATCTCGATGCGAAGCATTGTAGTGTCAGAAACAGTTAAGGCTCGTCTCTGTCATGTCATTCGACTGAACAAATCACAGCCGAAATATAAGATCTCTTCTGTGACACTTGCTCAGGTTACTAGATGGATTGGACTGTCCAAGAAAGAGTGCTTCTACACCTCTGGAATGACACTGTACGGCTTGTATGATTTGTATCTGGATCACTGCACGTCTAAAGAACCATTCTGCCCAATAAGTCAAGATTGATGCTACAATACACCACGATATCAGAAGTTATTTTTCGTTAAACCTGCTCAAATATCATCTTGTTTTGGCCATTAGGCTCAAAAGAAGAGCGTATCTTTCTTTTATATAACATCATTACGTAAATAAGCGTCGTATGATTATAACTTCAATATTGTTAGCCGTTAGTAAAACCGAAATAGATGAAAGTTGCATTCATTTTCACTCATTAATATGAACGTTATATACAAAATCTTCATAAAGCGATAAGCGGAAAAACAATGCAAATTCTTCAATGGGCATACGATGAAAATTTTCTTGATTGACTAATACTCACTCAAAGAAAAGATAGAATTTAGAACGTATCTTCAATTATTGATTACCAATTTCCAGCATCCTAAACGTACAGCTGTAATAATCATTCAACTATGATTTGGTGTTTGTTGTAGATTAAGAAGAAATTAATTTCAAAGGAAATTCTTCATCCTCTTTTTGTGGAGCAGATACCTTCGATTAATTCGACATTTTCCCATATATGCGAGGAGATAAATCCGCATCCCTGTTTAAATCAAGACCCAAGAACGCAGAGCAGCGAGTCAGGTATAATCAACCAAGATATTAAATCAGCACCACAGACTTTATTATTCCAAATTTTGATGAACGAATTGTCAAAGATAATTTCTGGGAGTTTGAAATAACGTTCAATTTATGCCAAAGACTAGCCAGTGTAAACTATAACATCTATTATTAATTTACTTATGATAATTTAATTAGAAAAATATATGCGAGTACCATAACCCTTCCGTGATCTTTCATGCTAATCCATTTGACTCACTTAACCGGCGTCCCATCTCATTTGTGCATTTCGTACCTGGCAGGATACTGCGGCAAGAGCATTTCTGTGTGCAACATCTTCGTGGGTGGCCGGCTCTTCTTGTTGTCATGGTGACCACAGACTCGAAGGCGGAGCTGACGGTTCGGGGCGGGGTTATAAAGAGAGGAAGGAGGGCAACAACACTCAGTTGGTAAGCGTGGCTTGTCGTGAATGGGTGTGTAAAATGAGTGCTTCTATGTTGAGGTGGCCATGGGGTTGTGCAGTGTAGAGCTTTCTCGTTTCGTCACAATGCCGACCTAGTGTTTTTTCAATGATTTTGTCCCCATGTTAATTTAGAGTGAAAATACGTGTTTACATGTCGATACTGTGCACTGCTGATAGTCGAGGAAAGTGGTGATTGTGCGTGAAATGGCAGTAGCTGTAGACGACGTTGAAGGAAGGTGTTCTGTGCCCCCGGTTTCCTCTTACAAGGAAATATGCACCAGAACGAGCTGGGTGGATGCACGCACTGCTCTCGCTCATATTACTAAGGTAAAGGGCACACCCGGTAACACGAAATACATGAGCCCTAGGTCTGTATGTTAAGTCTTGGCGCCAGTACTACCTCAGCGTAAACACTGAGGGTAGTCCGCTGGACCACCCACCGTGCTCTCTGTGGCCGAGTTGCGACGTGCCCGTTGTCAGCCAATTTATTTGTTCTGTGCTCTAGTTCCTATGTACGCCTAGTATCCGTAATTTCTTATTCGAATTTAGTAAAAAATTACTGATGTGTATTCATTTGATTAACTTAGTTTTTACTTTCTGTTCGGAAAATTGAAAAAATTGAATACTACGGTTTTTTGTCTCGTACTGAACTATATTCAATAAACTTCTTTATTTAGACATTTATTATAAGAAATTAACTTAGAAGGTTCAACTCATCAGTTTGATGACTTAGTTGAGGCTTTACAGAATTCTAGAGTTCACACATTGCCTTAAGTAAAAACCTTCACATATATAGTTTGGGATATACATGTTTTTAATAAATTAAATGTTTCAAATTAGGTCACAATAAAAAATGATGAAATTTATCAATGCTTAATGGCAATATTATTTTGAAAACTTGTATAAAACTTTCTTAAAGTGAACAACTAGATTATATTTTTTTCAAAACAATTAAATCTTTCCAAATTCATCTCAATGTTTTTTTGTGGTATGCAACTAGTCAGGCTTTATTTCCTAGCAATGAGTAAATTGTTTAATTCCTGTGCCAACTATAAGTTTGAGAGTGTTTTGTAGATGTTAGGTAAGTGTAGCAATAGTTGCTGAGACTATTTTAAACTCTGCTACTGCCTCTAGGATCATTCAAATTTGCAATAATTTTATGATATAAATTTTAAGCAAAATAATACATGTTAGTGTACATAAAGTATTGGATGCAGCTGCTGTACTGGCAGTGACTAGTAATAAACTGCACATTCTTTACACTTCCAAACTCAGTCCAATTATAAAAGTGACTACTGGTGTAGATTTGCTTGACAGACTCTAGGTAGATGCTTGGTGTGGTATTTTCTACTTCTGTTGGTGCAAGCTAATTTCTAGTAAGTTGGATTATATGTTAGTTGATATGTATTATATTTATAAGCTGTGTAAACCTGGGTGTGGAAGGTTGTAAGTTGTTTAGAAGGCATTTGATAACTTTAAATCTGAAGAATTTCAGGATTAACTTAGAAGTCAAAAGATTCTGGTCAACTAATTTCACAGAATATTTTTTTTCATATTGTATTTTACTAAATAAAATATGAAATGCAGCATTTTTGTAAATTTTTTATATATTTTGAGGCTGTAAACATTTAATTTGAAGCATTCTAAAATACATCCATTGGAATTTACCCACATGTCTTGAAGACCTAAGAATTTATTTTAAAATATTGAGAAATATCTATATTGGCTCTGAGTTCAGTTACTAATGAAATCCTCTTAAATTCTTACTACTTCGTTCTAAATAATCATTTATCTGTTGACGTAGTTGGCTTGTTGAAACGCCTTCGTAAGAGCACCTCTGCCCCCGTAGAGTTTAGCATGGCCCAGCAATACATGCCGTCCTAACTGTTCCCCGCGTCTAATACAATGGGACTAGTGATCTATGTCTCGTACGAGATGTTTCGGCCAAATAATATTACAATTTGAGGCCCTCATTGTTCTCTTTTACAAGTTTTGCTGAATTATCTTCGGGGAATCTAGGCATCTCACTGGTACTAACCTTAATTTAAAGCCATTACCTTGTCTTCTAACTAAAGCAACTTGTCACATGATCGCGTGTGGGGTACTTCGTGTTTACGATATACAGGACAAATGGCGTGTTTGTCTCGACTAAACTAATGAGGTCTGTCTGTTTTCTTTCGGCCACCATAAATTTGGAAGCATTCCCTGAAACTTGAGAGGCTCACGGAGAATCTAAATTTTCTGTCCCGTTTCGTTTACGTTCACTAACGTTCTCTAATTAAAATTGTGATGTTGGTATTTTCTGCTAATTATACTGAGTTAGCAATAGAATAGTATCAAGATTAGGCATTGTTCTAGTTGCAGAATATTACTTAGTGTGCCCTCAGTTCGTAATGAGGTTCATTTCATCGTTGTTCTTTCATCTGGACGCATTAATAATTGCTGAAAGTTCTATTTGTGGATGCAGATTCATAGTTAGGCAAGTCTTGTGTGATCGCATTTTCTCTCCTGCTCGACGTATTGGTGTGTGTTGGTGGGCGGGTTTCGTAGTTTTGCAACGTTGAAATCTCGTTGCAGATAAAAACTAAGCTCTTTTTAATTTACAATTGTAGGTTCGCAGATCACGAGACTCGGCAGTAATTTTCAAAGAAAAAGACTGGCAACAAATATGTTGGGAAAAAACTATTGTAAATTATTTTTTTTGAGTGTAAAAGAAGTGTGAGCAATAATGAATGTAGCTCTGTTCAGAACTCTGCAGCTGTAATTCTGTTGTCGGTTTAGAATTGAAATTAACCTCCGTGGGGAATTTTTTATCAAGCTATAAACTACCGAAGCTCATTTCTCGAGTAACCGAATTGACTTCTGTAGCTCTGAAAAAATCGTGAGCATAACTCTGACAGAGCAAGCACTATGTCAGCGATAACATGTATTAGTAGAATTAGAGAGGGATGTACAATAGATTTTTTATCATAGTTGAAAGTTTGGCAAGAGCAGCATGAGCAGATTGTCTGCCCCGTGCCCGTAGCGCCTCGTTCGTCACGATCAACCTCAAGGTTTTATGATATGAAACCATGAATGTGTATTGATTAAGAGTGTGTCGTTATAATACGACAGTTGAGTGAAATTATTACCTAACCATTGTAGAAGTTTTTTTATAGCTTGCAGTCTAGTGGTAGCCCATATAGAAGAAAGTTCTGTAAAGTGTAGATTTGACACCGGCTTGACTCACCCGTGTTAAATGGTAAGGTAATCTCCAGCCATGTTGTGGTGCTCTGACTTGGTTGAGATTTAGGCCTGTTAAACGTGCTCCTGAAACTTGTGATGTAAGAAACTTCCAAAAGGTGCTTTCTCATGTTCGTCCTCATTGAGATGAGAAGAATTCATTCGTTGATTTGCCTAATGCGGTTGCCTGGCTTGCTGACAGGGCCGAGCGTCGGGCAACAGGGGCGCCCTGTGGGTGCGCTGCCTGCTGCAGGACCAGCTAGAGCAGGTGGGCCGCTTCTGCGACAGGCACGCAGGCAAGGTGCTCTTCGTTGCCATCCTCGTGCTGGGCTCCTTCTGTGTCGGTCTCAAGAGTGCCTCACTGGTCACTGACATCCAACAGCTCTGGGTCCAGGGTGAGTTGTTAATCCGAATTCTACACTTCCATGTTCAGGGTAAACTTTCACCAATACGAGTTCTGGAAGTTTGGGTCCAGGGTAAGTCTTTAACCCTGAGAGTCCTACAGATCCGGATTTCGAGTCTGTTTCTTAAAGTAAAGTTTCGTAAGTATATTGCCGTAAAAAGTCCGACCACACGGGGTTCAGGTTCAATATGTACACTTGTATTCCTGTCAGTGTAAAATATTTCAATGTACGTAACTAAGTCATGGATGCTTCAGATATCGGTAAGCGGTTGTTCTTTCTTGTTTTTTCTGGCAGCGATTAGCAGATGTTCCCTTCGTTGAAGTTAATGTATCTTAACAATACTGCTACCGCTCTTTAGTTGTCCCCTGTGGCTAAATGATAGAAGTGATAACGGAGTTCCTTAGGGGTATTCGACAGGGATCATTCATCTTAGGGCGCGGTGCTCGGAAGCTTTTTAACGACGTTGATAAACTTTCTACAGAAGTGACTGGGTGTGGTCCTCAATTTTATACTCTTTTTTTTTTATTGGTTAGAGGTGTTATCTTTGCCCGTGTGGGACATCTGCAGAGCAGAAAGATGGATCTTCCTCTGGTTGGACTGTAGAACCAACGCCTCTAAAGATAGTCACAAATATTTCTACGAACTAGCAGACAAAGAATTGAAAGAGTTCCAGTCGATCTGAAAAATATTACTGTTTGGTGTAATGTAATGAACACGTAGCTCAAATTGGGTCTCAAAGTCATTCCGACAGCGTAGTGTGAAGGTCATGTCAG
Organism: Trinorchestia longiramus; assembly: GCA_006783055.1. Taxonomy (NCBI): domain Eukaryota; kingdom Metazoa; phylum Arthropoda; class Malacostraca; order Amphipoda; family Talitridae; genus Trinorchestia; species Trinorchestia longiramus. The sequence continues at coordinate 12,435 of VCRD01003266.1, read as the reverse complement.
TCTTTTATCACGTACGAAAAGTGCAGGTAATTTTTGAATACTGAAGACCAGCTTTACTGTAACGCTACCTTAGTTCTCATTTATTTGACTAATCATCGTTAAGAAACTCATCAAAGGACGTCGAAAAAATCAATCTTAACAGCCATTGCCGTGGTGTTGTGCTGATCTTAAAATATTGAGCTAACTCGCCTTCGTTGGACTGATATCGACGGCTCTTAAGAACATTTCTGAAAGTCCCATTGTTGTTTTATCGTTTATCTCAATAGTTGAGCTTAATCGGATGACATTCTCGGAAAAATGATGCAGAGGTCCAGTCATGACATATCGGAGGGAGGATCAGTGTGTAACCAGTTCTCTCTCAGAGACGGATTACACCTCAAGTCGCCGCTCCCGTTCTTCTACTCAACCGAAATCTCTCATTTTCGTTCCACTGCTTTTCTTTATTCTCTTTAGTCTCAGGTTTAAAACTATTTAACACATACATTATATTTAACCCATTATATATTCGATTTTTGCTTTTAAAATGATCTGTTCAGCAGAATACTGAATGCGAACAGAACACTGAATTCAAATGTCACAGACTGAGAGAAGGCGATACCAAAGTAATGACACCGACACTCCATTTAGGACAGACAATTGTGCTATAAATATGTCCATGCCAATACGTGAGTTCCTTTCCTAGTCATTAATATCAATGATCTTCTGCATGAATTTTTTATTATGGAGCGTTGAAGTATGTTCAATTATTTGGGGAAAATTGCGTCACTGCTTTTATCATACATAGTTCCATCTTCCAGTAAAGTTTGACCGACGGCAGAATTGAGGGAACTCTGTTTTGATTTACTCGCTTAAGCTTGGCTTGTACGAGCCACTTGTGTTGACAGGACGCCCAACAACACGTGTTGTTTACTGTGCACTCCTGCTCGCTTGCCTCCAGTGAAGTTAATAAAGCTGTTAGTGTTGCTGAGGTTAGCACGAGTGAAACACTTGATGGATGACCTTACAAATCAAGTATTGGTGGCCAGGATGAGGCTAGCAAGTGGACTGCAGTAAAGATTGACTTGGTGTTCAGGGCAAGGGATCCCCTTAGCTTGATATCCCTCGTTGGTTGTCTGTCCTCGTCTGTGTGCACCGAGCGTTCCGGGTTTATCGTGTTGACTCATCAACGTAGCAAAGAGTCAGCAGCGCTTGTAGAGAGGTGGGGGCCTGTGTTTCTGTGCACGGAGAGACTGACGTATAGTGCAAGCTTGTCATTTACATCATCTTGGTGAAGTCATCCATTACTCGGCCCGGTTAATGCTACAGCAGTGACAAGTTATAGAGTTAGTGTAGAGGGCGCTCACCCCTCCTCACCATCAGGACGTCACCCCATGCACACGCCGGGCTCTCGAGCGTCTTCATATAAATAACTTTTTTTTCCGTGTCTCTAAGTGTGCCAACTTTGCTCTTGTTGAGTGTAGGTAAACTGTCCCGTTGTATCCTTACTCGACTGCCTCGCTCTTGCCGCACGTTGCTGCGCATTTGCTGTCAATAATGGTGCTTCGGGTAATTACATGTACAAACATTGGGCCAAAATTACATCATGGGTTTTATATGTTGAATTCTCTTCTGACGACAGAAGTGTATTATCTTGATTGTAAGTATTAGCAAAGGTACGTTGAGGCGTGTTACTTCCATGAAGGCCTACTTATGTGCGCGAGAAAAACGCTTCCGCACGGCAAATGCGAGAAAAAAGCGGTCCCGACAGCCCCATAATGACGGCACAGGCGCTGTGCAGGCAGATGTTCGCCCGCTTGAAGTCGTCAGTTGGAACAGGAAGTAACAGTCTCGGCGTAGCTTGGATACCGCACGTCTAATTTGCTATATTTGTAAGGCTGAAAATGGTATTCTTTGTGCACAAAATTGGGGAAATTTACTGGACGTACTTGGACATTGGAAGTGAACTCTAGTTTCATTCGTCTATCGCTTGCGCGGATGGACTGACAAACGAAAGTATGGTCTGTTATTTGTTGCACAGAAAATTTGCTCATAACTTGGATGTGTATGGATTCGTGTTTTATCAGCAGTCGCCCTGTATTGTGTGACACGGCGACAGCTGTTGTAGCTGGTCCCACGTACAACTCCTCTGGTCCCACATGCTCTAGAACAGAGGTTCCCAACCTTTCTCTCACTTTGTATCCCTTCAGTATTTCGACAGATGAGCATGTACTTCTGAATTTGAAGGTATTAGAAAAAAATATATTCACTGATATATACATATATACATAAATTTTTAGAAATAAAATGTAGTTAATCCCGCTGCCGACATGGTTGACGCGGCTAGAAATAGGGCATAGGACTTGGGTAAATAACCGAATAATTATCGAAGTAATTATCCGACCTAAGAATGGGCCAGAAGGTTCGTTCCTATAGCCTGATTCTATTCTATTCTAAATAATATGCAAACATTTTTTCCTTTTATGGCTAACATTAAATGTACCCCTTTAGATAACCAAATGTACCCCTAGGGGTACATGTGCCTCAGGTTGGGAGCCCCTGCTCTAAAGTAATGCAAACCACTTTCAACCAGAAACTATTGTAGTTGATTTCCTGAGTCGGAATAAATTTGTGCATTTACATCCATGTGGGATGCAGGTGTTCCGTCGTTAGCTCGATTGATTATAGATAGGTTTGCTGTGTGGCATGGATGGTCTGGTTTCTTTTGGTGGTAGTCTGTAGGGCATTATGAACGACTTGCTGTACCAACAGTTTGGTTTATTCTAAACAATTTCGACTTATATTAATAAAAAGTTACATGATGCCTCACACTTGACTCTTAGATCAAGTGTTGATCTCACAGTAAGTGGTGGAGTGTTGAAGTAGTGCTCTGTCAAGTGTCCTCAGTCTGATAAGTCACACCACCTCCAATACAGTGCCTCCACTATTCATTAGGTTGCCTCCACTTCTCCACATCTAATACCTCCTCCACTTCACTACGTCCAAGACGGTTCCTCTATTCCATTATCTCCAAACGGCTCCACCACTTCACTATGTCCAAGACGGTTCCTCTATTCCATTATCTCCAATACCGCTCCACCACTTCACTACGTCCAAGACAGTTCCTCTATTCCATTATCTCCAATACCGCTCCACCACTTCACTATGTCCAAGACAGTTCCTCTATTCCATTATCTCCAATACCGCTCCACCACTTCACTACGTCCAAGACGGTTCCTCTATTCCATTATCTCCAATACGGTTCCTCCACTCCAATGCTTCTCCACTCCACCATTCATTACGCTGCCTCCACTCCACCGTCAGCACGGCACCTCCACTCCACCTTCATTATGCCGCATCCATCCTTCCACCATCATTACTTTGCTGCCACTCTGTGTTAATTAGTTTGGGCTGTCGTTAAGTCAGCGAAGTTGTCTCAGTTCTGTGCTGCCCGTACACACCGCGTGCCTGTGCACTCCGCCACTCAGCTCGTAGTGCTGAAGGCAACCAAGGTGCCTTTGACTCTTTCTTGTCAGGCTTGATGTGCTGCAAATGTGCGGTTCTCTTCACTACTGTGTGTTTCGTATACTTGCTGGCTGTGAATTGTGTTAATTGTCAAACTGATGTGGTACCCGTATGTTGTAGTTTACTGTGCGACATGTATGAAGTTATTCTATTTGTGGAAATGTAGAACTTTTGTTCTACTTAGAAGCACCACTTCGTATTAACTAATTGTTACCTGGACCAAAGAAATGAGTATTTCATACACTGTTACTTTCTTATCGTGTGACGTCCCAGACCACGTATTAATTATGTCTGGGTGTGATCCTGTGTTAATAAACGCACTGCACTCCAGCGTGTTGCCGAGATGTCAGAGATATAGCCACAATATCGACACCCCAAGTTTTGGGGTGACGTTCAATATTACAATTTCCCGCAGCGTTTTTTTTAAGCAACGCGTACTGACTTCCACGCGACCATTTCTTCTTGTTGTGTCGGATCATGATGTTCATTATCGTATTTTTTCACTTTGTGACGTGATTCGTGCAGCGCGCTGTGTTCCCTCAACTACACGTTAATTTTAGTGAGTAGGTGGAAAGGGATGGAAAGTATAATTACTGTACTTTTAACTCAATTCATGCTCAACGAAAGTGTTACACTAGAGGTTAGATATCTTAAGTGAATATTGTATTGTGGTCCAGCATCGACTCTTGCATCAGATTCGGTCGACAGACTCCCAAGTTTACTCGAGGTAGATTTTGAGTTCTAGCTCTCGCATTTGTTCATATTTCGTACCTGTACATGTCTGTTCCGTACGCTCAGTCTGACACCTCGCTACTGGGAGTTAATTTGAAGTTGTAATAATGAAGCTGGTGAGTAGCTGTGTTTCCTGCTGACGGTCTGCTTGCTGACACTCGAGTCATGCCGCCCTCCCCTGCTCTACACCAAGGCCCGGGCCACAGTCTGGTCACTCCAGTTAACCAACTCAAGCTCATACTTTTGATGGAAAGAAATGTGTAACATGCTCACCAATTTATAGATTCATATGGATATTACCTTACATTTATGATGGTGGTACAAATTTTGAGCTGCTGAGCAGCACAGGAACTCAAATTGAAAAAGTGGTATACTTTCTGTAGCACCAAGCATTATACATGACCTCTTCGGAGGTATGAAATGTACACTTGAAACGGATTCATTGAAAGAGTTAATGAATCCATTCTATGTTTATGATCGCATTAACGTAAATGTTCGTATGTTACCGCGAATTTAAACACATAACATAATGCAAGGAAATTGGTGTCAGACAGAAGTGAGTGTTGCTGCAAGCACACTCAGCCTAACTGTGTGATGAGTGAACTCAGTGAAGTAATATCACGCGTGTGATGTGCCTGTGCTGGGAGTACTTCAGCTACTTAAGTCTGTGTCTATTTTTCTGATATGTGAACGCTGACCCATTCAGGTTGGCAAATTTTTTTCGGTATGACGCTTTGAGTATTAATGTAACGAATTATGTTTTTACTTCTATCATGTTTTACTTTGTGGACGATTCTTACTGCTAAAGTTCAACAGCATTTTTTTTATCGGTAAACTAAAGCTAGCCGCGAGAAAATTTCTGACGAGACTTGGTGCTAGTTGGCCTCTGGACCCTGCGACAGCAAGCCAGAGCTTGCGGGGTCCACGTGTGGTTAACGTTGGTCCCCTCCTCCTGCTCAGTGTTCACTTCCTATGTTGTTCTTCCGTCTGTGAATGTTTTGAGGCATAGAAGAGACCCAACCAGAGACTCGGCGAGTGAAGTGCTCCCAAAGGCCTCATTGTTCTGCTTGAAAAGGACCCTGACTTGGCGATATATGAGAGGTCTGTCGGTGACGCTTCTTTTGCTCCTGCGTGGGAAGAGTTTCCAGGCCGCTGGTGGATTCAACCGTAATGTTAGAAGATTTACAATCCTTTTAACAACCTGAGCGGTGACTGACCAATGAATGCTCTGGTATTAAATGTTCCAGAAGTCATTTTATATCAACTTTCTAATTTATACAGAGAAATTTAGTTTTTGAGTTGTATTTTGCTGGCTTTCTGGTTATTGAAATGTGGGCGCAGATCTGGCATGGCATGGCTAGTTTTCAAAGCCATAGTTACGTAATTAATTATTGTTGAGGATAAATGATATGCTCGAAGTATACGGTATCAATACTTGCCTACTTTTATCAAGTTCGTTCAATTTCTATGTTCATTATTTAAATTAGAGAATGGATTTTTTGCTCATCTTCATAGTGTGGTGATTGAAGTCCTAGTTCTCTCCTTGAAGGTACTGGTCGTGTAAGCGCATGAATTAAATGGAGTAGCTTTTTCTTCATGTATTTCATTGTGGCATACAATGCGTGAAAAATTTGCCTCACAACTACTGTGTGACCTGCCACCATGACCTACCGGCGCTTAGGGCCGTTCATTTAAACTCATTGTGGTAATATGAAGTTGAAGCAATCTCCATGCGAGCGGAAAGACCCGAGTTCGAATCCCGCTGCCGACATGGTTGATGCAGCTAGAAATACGGCATGGGACTTGGGTAAAACAACCGAATAATTATCAAAGTAATTATCCGACCCAAGAATGGGCCAGAAGGTTCGTTCCTATAGCCTCATTCTATTCTATTCTATTCTATTCTTCCATGCATTGCATGCCTGAAACTAGTTTTGTTTTGGGTTCCGTTTCACAAGCGCTGCGACCTGCCCTCATCATTCAACTAGATACTCACAACGTGTAAAGGTCGTCGGTCGATGCCAGTGGGAGTTGCATGAAGGAGATCTAATAACAGTGCCTTACAACGTGTATTAAATACCAGTCTAACGTGCAAATCATGCGGAAACCTCAGAACTGTTACCGCTGAGACAACCGTAGACGACGACGGCGCGCTGCGCACAGCATTATGGTGCTTGTACCCAGACGCTGTTGTGGCGCTCATTCAGGGCTTCCTGCACGCCATCATTTCTGGGTATTTTTCTTAGCTGTCGACACGCTCGTTAGCGGCACCCCGACAGGGGAACTGGGAGGCTCGCTGCCCCATGACTGTCGGACACTTGTTGGTGCTGGGGCAGCCGGTCCAATTTGTGGTGTGAGCAGGCGCCTTGTCTCTAGTTCGTGCTGCCGAATGTCATGACCGCTTTCTTAGCGGGTATTTGTTTAGTATTCGTAAGACAAGTTAAAGTTGACCTGTCAAGAACTCTAACTCAGTGAATATCAACACTATGGATGTACATATATTCTTACGATTGAGTTCTCATCATTTAGCCACTGACTGTCATTGATGTGTGCGATTTTAGAACATTTTGATATCAATGGTGCGCAGTATAATTTTTTCTAATAATGAACCCGTTCGGTGAATGTTGACGAATAACAAGTGAACTATCTGTGATTTTTAGTGGGGGTATTGACATTGATTACATCACGTAGTATTAGACAAAGCAATATCTACACTAAGGAAAGTTTCAGCGCGTGCGCTTAGCTCTGGCGGAGGTGTGAATGCGTGGTGAAGTGAGGCAGAGCAGTGAGGCGGAGCAGTGAGGCACAGACTGCCACAGAGGCAGAGCAGTAAGGCACAGACTGCCACAGAGGCAGAGCAATGAGGCACAGACTGCCACAGAGGCAGAGCAGTGAGGCGCAGACTGCCACAGAGGCGGAGCAGTGAGGCGTCACACGTCAGCTGTGTGCTGAGGGTAAACATGTTCTGCGGGGCTTCTTGTTTTGAATCATCACATCCTGCCCTCAATGGACTTGCTAATCTGCCTCTGCTCCTTCTCTCGCCATCTTCTACTAGTGCGACCATTGTGCCTGTGCACGCTCTTTCTCATGAACTGCTGCAAAGATTTGTTGTCTTTAGTATGGCACCGCGAAAGTTGTCCAACTAAAATAGGGTTACTAAATCCTCTAATTACAATGTTCTCTCCCTAACAATATCCCCATAATTTCATAGCGTTCATAAACTCCTGTATGTGAAGAGTTTTGTAAGCCTGCGTGACTTGTTTATTCGTGTACGAAATTCGCAGTACTCGAGCCAAGAATAAGTGGACCATTTGATGTTTCATGGTAATAAATCACGCTGATCATTGCACCATGAAGTGTATACAAGTGCAAGTGGAATTCTTGCTGCGCTCCAATGAAGAAGTGCTGCTAGAATAGTAGTGACATTATATAGCACGTCTCGTCGTACTGCTGGCGTCGAACCCTCGGACCACCCGCACGCAGGCCGTGCTGGAGTGCCACATCTACCGTCCTCTCAATGAACGATTGCGCGCGCACGTGGTGCCACATCTCCAGTGCTTTTGGTGTTGTGCGAGAAGCGATGCTATTTCTGGTGTTTCTTTTGTTTCTGATGATGTTAGTGTAGGTGGTGATGTTGTTACCAGTCATGCTGTACTCCTGCTACTACGGGTGTCTGCTCTGTCTGTGCGTAGCGCCCTGACGCTGCCTCAGACGAGGTGTGTATTTATCATCTCACCCAAATGACCTCAGTTTCGATCATCTTCGTAAATCTCCAGCACGCACTCTTTCCCCTCGCTTGTGCGTCCTCACACGAGCCCTCGTGTCTCAGCTGGGTAGAGGTCGCTCACACGCTTGTATTCTTGGACGTCAATGAAGTATCATGCTTGTATGACCTAAAATGAACCGAATTAGCTACTTTAGCCTGAATTATTGTGTATGTAGTGGTAGTGTGTAAGATATTACCCTGGCGAAGTTACACACCATATTCCTGACAAAATCTCGTTCTTGATATTTTGTACTCCCTTTATTGACGGCATGGGACTGATATTTTCTTATTCATTTAAAATAATTTCAAACAAAAGTTATCCCTTTTTAACATTATGAAATTTACATTTTGTAGACCATCCACTGGTTAAGAAGGGCATCTTAGTGTAAATGGTAAACATTTTCGGCTTTTGAATTGATTCTTATGGTGGCAAAAAAAGGGGCTCGATCGTTTGTAGATATTGATTTTCTCTTTCCAAAACTTTATTTACTTTTGTTCTAGCATGAAAACTGTAAGAGGAGATCAATTTGGGTCGCAAATGCGAAAAATATCTTATTTACCCCTGAAATAGCCATTATTTCGAGAAAATGAGAACAAGTACATGAATAAAATGCGTTGTAAATCCAATATTGCCTATGTTGCATTTAGTTTCGTCGTACCATGCATTTAAGCTTTTCACTAAGATACCCCCTTAAAAAGACTGATATAGAACAAAAGAATGGTAGAAATGCTTCACAGAAATGTATGAAACACGAATTAACAACGTAATGCCGGGCTGCAAGCACAGTTGGTATCCTAGGTACACCGCATCCTCGAGCGTGCTGCAATAAAATAAGTTCCAGAAGAATTCGAGGGCAAAAGACAATCGGTGGGAAGAATTTGGTCAAGAGCTTTAGCTAGGTCATCATTTAAATTAGAGTTGGTGGATGTTATGAGCCGCAATTACTGTTCTAGACCCAACAAGAAAGACAAGTTCGCAGCTGCATGAATTTCCCTCCATTCCTTTATGAAGAAGTATTCTAAGATCTTTTCTTGCTTTAAGTGGAATTCTGTAGACAAAATTATTTAACAGAATGGAAGCTGTAGAAATCAGACCTCACTGGAATGTTGCGAAACTTTATTGATAGATGAAAATAAAACCGATCGTGTTGAATTTTGCTTTGAACATTAAGATAAGAATGATCGAAAATTTACCGGTATGTTCAATGTTGTACGTATTGATATAAATGACAGCACATGACCCAGAATAGAAAGAAATTTCATTAAGGAAAGAATGGAGAGTGCCTGGTAAGGACAACGAAAAGCAAACAAACAAATGATTGTTTCTAGCAGCTGTAGCTCGACCACGTTGGGGTGCGAAACGCAAGTGTTTTTTTGATGGCGAACTTGGAATGTGGCCAATGCATTACTCCGGTACTGAAGAGGATCGTCGTAAATTTAGTGTGGGATTAGTTTTGGTTTCTATTTGGGAACAATGGCCTTTTGCATCCGCTTGCAAAACTGTCGAGGCGCATCAAGCCAATGCTCGTTCTCATACTCATCTAAATGATTCGGCATTAAATGAAGCTGCAGAACGTTTGGGATTACAGATTAAATTAGTTTGTGAACCTCGAAATAGTCTTAACCTCAACGTCCTTGATCTGGGTTATTTTAATGTCATTTATCCAATTCAGCATCAGAAAGCTGCCAATAATGTTGACCAGCTCAGTCCAAGTGTAAAGTCACAATGAAAAAGTTATTTTAGTTAATGGCGACCACAACTATGAACTCCAGCACTTGTCTCAGGATAAGCTTGAAAGAGAAAGGTAGCGTCCAGTTTTCATAACTTTTTCTGATGATTTACTCCAAAAACTGCTTTCGTTCAAGTAAAGTTTTTCGAAATCATTGTTGTTTTTTGATTTAGTTATGTACGGAGCATTCAATTCTTCGTGTATTTTGTACTCGTTTTGATGAAAATTTACTAAAATTACTCGTTTACTGTCGAGTATATCAATTAATTTTTTTTCTGTTCTTCGTTGTTTTTTATCCAAAGGAACAATTACTTCGGAACAGCCTAAAAATTGTTTTGTACAACTATTTCGGAGCAGAGGAACTATATTTCGAAGAGCATTGGTAGTGATTTTTTTAACGCACCGTGAAAATTTGAGTACATGTTCTGGTTGCTGGATGGACTTGTCTGACTTTTACGTAGTCAAGACAGTACCCCCGGCGGTGTTCATCCAGTCGTATTATGTGATGCTCCTCGATCTCGTAAAGATAGTCGCTCCACCGCCACGCTCCATGGATGTCTTGCTTTGAATGTTACTCGCTCGTCTCGCTGTCGTAAGTCTCTGCGGGTGTTCACCTTGGAAAACTTTTGCTTTCTCCGTATGCGGTACACTGAATTCTTCTCGGAATTATTTTGCCAAGTCTAATTAGCCGTTAATACAGTGATGAACTTCTATGGTTTCTCTATTAGTCCAGGCTTTGGAACTGGAGTTTGATGGCGGAAGTTCAATTTCTGAATATCTTTCTTCAATGATAGCCACTTTTTGCTGTTTGTTGTGGGACATGCACGCTAAAACGTGCCTCGATAGTTGTCTCGCTTAGAATAGAATAGAATAGAATAGAATGAGGCTATAGGAACGAACCTTCGGGCCCATTCTTGGGTCGGATAATTACTTCGATAATTATTCGGTTGTTTTACCCAAGTCCCATGCCTTATTCCTAGCCGCGTCAACCATGTCGGCATTCTAGTGTTGCTTGATACGCTTATATTCTATAGGAGTTGTTGGAGTATCACCTCCTTGCGTCATGGCTGAACAAGCGGAGAAAACATTCCTGATCAGACTAGAGAACTTGGGTTGTTTTGCATCTTTAATTTCACTGAGTTTGTCTCCATTGAAAAAAACTGATATGGGTGCGTAGGGAGAGATGTACGAACTACTACACTGCGAAGAAATATATTCTCATATGTGCGTGACGTGTCCTATTGGATGTGTTGTATGTCCTTAGCCTCGTTCGTTGTATGTTCTTACTCTCGCTCGTTGTATGCTTGCTCTTATTCTTGTGTTTTGCACTGTCTTGTGTCTGCTCTCCTGACATCTCCACGATATCGTTGCTGTTGGAAATCCTTATTTCCAGGAGATTGGCGCGTTTTTAATATTTCTCGAATTCAGACGTACCATTAGCTGGGGACAGCTTCCATTTTTTTGCTCGGCTGTTTTTAACTAAAATGTTTACAAAACGGGTCAAACTTGAGATTATCCCGCTGCCGACATGGTTGACGCGGCTAGAAATACGGCATGGGACTTGGGTATACAACCGAATAATTATCGAAGTAATTATCCGACCCAAGAATGGGCCAGAAGGTTCGTTCCTATAGCCTAATTCTATTCTATTCTAATTTTGTTACATAGTAAGAGTTATATTATGTATAAAAAATAATAGAGTTTTGTTGCTTGCGAGTTCCCGTCGAAAGTACTCTTGCTCATGCGCGCGTCAGAAGCCAAAAATAGAAGTAATTGTTGTTAATGCTTTAATTTTATTTAAAATTTCACTCCTATTGAATAAAATTGATAAACAAGATTTTTTGGATATGTTAAACTTCAATTACTGGGATTGATTTTAGATTTTGAAATATTTCAGAAAATGTTCAAATTATAACCGTATTCTTGCTTCGAAATTTACACCAGTTTTATTCAACAAGCAAAGAAACATTGCGGGAAAACTTATCTTTTCCAGGCGGATTCCACGTCAATTCTTTCAATTGAAAATAATTCGAAAAATCATTCTGTGAAATTATGTAAATAGAGAATCGTAAAATTTCACGAATTTTGCGTTAGGAGTTGCGTAAAACATTGGTCTGTAACCATGCGCGTATTGCAGGCGTGTTAATTAAACCCTCTTATATAACAGTTTTACTAATTTCTTTGTTATTTTTGAGGGGTGGTAATGTATTGATAATTTAATGTACTCGTTTAATGTACTGTTGAGTCTTGACTGACTTCATTGCTGCTGCACTGAACTGTTGAGTCTTGACTGACTTCAGGTCGTGTGTGGTGGCCCCATCAAAAATAAACAGGGCTGGAAGCATCAATTCCGTTTGTGATAAGAAATTGTATCTAATTGTAATTGGACACGCTAACTTGGCCTCGAGCGACGGTTTGCCAATCAAAATAAAAAGTTAAGTGTGTTAACAATGCCCATAAATTGTCTCTCAAAGCAGTGGGCCAGGATTCAGCAACTATTTGAGATGTGTGGCAATTATACTGAGTCCCTCTTGGAAATTATTTTCGTTAGAAAAGAGTTTCATCGAAAATTTTTACACAGCTGCTGAAGTTTCCTAAAAGTATGTTTGCTAAGTGCAGTAAATAGTTGAAATGAGTTAGAGTTTACAGGTACAATGACTGCCTGTAATGACGGGTAGCTGCTTTAAAATATCATTTCCGTTGGTG